>NW_006533214.1:263390-279083 GCF_000186305.1 Python bivittatus
AAAAAAGAAAATCCCCCCCGCCTAACCCCCACCCCCAAACCCACCCAGCCACAACACCGTGAATTCCTCAGGGAGGTGCCAGCCTCATCCTCTTGTAGTACCCACACTCTTGCAGTGAACTAAGAAAACGCTTATCTCCCTGAGCCTGGCCTTCATAAGTCCATTCCATCACAGGTTAATCCACATGGCTGATAAAGCTCAGAGGCAGCAACGTAGACCATTCAGAGAATCTGAACATCAAGCATGGAAATCGGCGCATAAGAAACAGGGAAGAACTCAGGCCAGCATTTCTAAGCATTCTTCCCAATTTTATAGGGCGACTTCAGTGCTCAGAAAAATTGCACTGAAAAGTATGTATCAATGGAAGTTCCATACAAAAAAAGATTGTGCTGGAAAATGACATGGCAAATGTTTATGTGATACAATGCTACATTCATTTCGAAATATACCGGCATTGTTTGCCTTTCATGGATCAAGATATTTCTGTCCTTTGGAATAACCCTTTCCTAAAGTTGTTACATCCAAAATTCCATTAAAGAATTAAAGCAAAGCTTTGGGCAAAAGCAGTTATGTTTGCATGCAACGTGTGAATGGTAAAGAAAACTGTGCAGAAAACAAAATGCAGAAGTTGATTCTCTTTCCAAAACTTGTAGATAATGTCTAAATATATATTTTAAATATATGCAGTGCAGATTGATCTAAAACCTATGGCTGAATGCATTTGAAGATAAGAGTCCTCTTAGCTACATACTACTTGTACCAAGGAAACTCCCAAATATTTGAGTTTCATCACAATTAGACCCCCAAGTAGAGAAAGGGGTGAAAAAAGGGAAGGAATGGACATGCACGCACGAGAGAGATAAATGGAAGAAGACCAGACATAATCAAACAGGGAAATAAAAACAATTCCATGCATTGCTTTTTAGATCTACGCGATGATTTGTGTGCAATACGTTGCAGAGCAGTTTACTCTTACTGAGGAGCTAAGATTGGTCTTTACTACTTTTCTGGCAACTAAGATGATATCTGAAGGCAAACTAAGATTTGTTATCCCTCATTGGGCAGACACATTGGAGAAAGACACGGCGACAAGCAGATGATTATAAATGGAATTTATCCATTGGAAAATGAAGAGAGAAAGACAGACAAGAAATCCAGGAAGGGAAAAATAGAGGACCATATGCAGCAATAATTCCCTGTCATAAAGAGATCTTGGTTTGGAGGATCGGGATTTGAAGATTTGAGCAAACTGGTGGTCCTTTTTTTTTTTCCTAGAAAGAGCAGGGAGGAGAAAATTAGAGGAACTGATTACATCCTAAGTAGTGTTGCATTTTTTCTCATGTTAGGAATGCAGGGGAACGGAGCATTTAAAGAAAGGATGGCTGGATAAGGAAGGGCTTGGTTTCCATTGTTGACGAGCAGAGTCTTGGGCCTCCTGAAGCAAGGAAAGCAGCTATAGATCCAAGCAGGTCTGTAGGTTCAGGGGCAATCAATGGGGCAAGAGTGAGAGGGAAGCTGACAGGGCAGACAATTTGCCCATTTTGTCAGGCACAGGCAACATTTGGAGGAAAGGATGCAACATGAGGAGAGCCTTGCAAGTTTCCATGGATCAGTGGCAAGATCTAATTTGGATTCTGTTCGATCACCAAAATGTTAATTCATATGATGTTACCATGGAGGGACATGGAGGGAATCTGCTTTGGGCCAGACCTACTTCACTCAGGGGTGGGGGGAATAAGGATTTTGTAGCATTCCTAGGAAAAGGCATAGCAGCTGAAGTGGAGACAGAAGATTAGAAAGGTCAAAGCTGGATGTCATGTAGCCAATCTTGGCTGTTTGTTCACAAGTCTTTCCTTTCATGAATTAGGGGCCTTCTAGATGCCTTTCAACTGCACCTTCCCAAATTCTCAATTATTGCAAATGATGGCTGAAACCATTGGGGCCCTCATTGACTAGGGGAATGGGAAAGGCCCTCCCACATCTAAATTTGGTTGTTGAACTAATCCATTCATTGCACACAACACAGTGGATCATAAGTGAACCAAACTGGCTGTGTTTGCACCCTATGCTGAACCACAAAACCTAATCAAGGTTAAACACATTGTGGCAATGCAGGTGGTGGTCAAGCACATGAGATGAATGGAAACTTGATTTTTACAAGAGAGAGAAGTTCCAGATATGATATCAAAGGGGAGAAGTTTATTATATCGTTTTGCCTCCTTCCCTTGATCCATACTTCCATGCATCTTTATTTCATTTCAGCTATAAAAATGCTTGAAGTGGTACATCACATGTTCCATAGCACAGATCATAACTCCTTACAACTGCTCATGTAGTGAGATATTAATGGGGAAGACTTATTCAGACATTAAGATCTACTTTGTCTAATTCAAGCTCATGCCAGATCTTGTGCCTCTTTGGTAAGGCTCTTCAAAGAAATGACCAGTAAAATTTATGTTGGGCTTTAGCTATCTCAGAAACCAGCCTTCTGCAATCTTTAGTGGTCAGACTAGACATCCCAAAATGGAGAGATGTGAATTATGTGATTGTAATTTGGGAGAGCTCTCTCTAGTAGTAAGACCTAATTGAAATTTGATGATCTCAAGGAAGCTAAGCAAGGTCAGACCTGACTAGAATGTGAATGGGAGAAACCTCCAGGATTTGACTGGTTACTAAAAAAAAGAAAAAAAGAAAACCAAGAAGAAGGAAATAGAAAAACACTTCCTACTGTTACCAAGAAAAGTACATGATTCATTACATGTCATCACAGAAGGTGACCTGGACTCACCTTTACCTTTTTCAGCCTGGGAAGGTCTTCCTTCCTATCTTAGAGGATAGTACAGAAAGGAAAGCCAGGCTTCAGGAAACAGGAGGACATCAATGACCTCCGGGAAGTGGGACAAATAAGGGACAGCTCAGACATACAAGCTCACAGGCAATACAATTCAGAACAATCAGGAAGCAAGGGAGAGGATGAATAAAAATCAAGTTCAATCCCCAAACCAGGTCACTTGTTGATGTCTCACCTGTTATGTGCTCACCTGATCTACAAGCCATGTCCACGTCTTTCTCAAAATCAGTCTGGAAGACAGAGAAAGCAAAGGGAAGGTGATCAGCAATGTGGAAAGGAGAAGGTTGGTATGCAGTCGAAAAGAACAAGAGTTTGAAATTCCAGCTGTTCAACCCTATGGAACTGAAAAGCAAATGACAGCTGTAGCAAACCCCTGATTTTCCAGGAAAGCTGTTTAGAGGTGAGATGTCAAATACACAGTTATGCTAAAACCTCTTAATGCTTGGTCTGGTTTCTTTTTTGGCTGGCTGGTGAGATCAGTACCAAAAATATTTGTGCATATGTTTGTGGGTGGAAGAAATGGGTGGCCAGAGTTGGAAACTCTTGTGTGAGCTGGACAGAGATGCAAAAATAATTAGAAGATGTACATTGGCAGGTTCATCGCATAGAATGAAATGAAGCAGCAGAGGATCATCTGCATTTAGTGGGATTTCATTATGGGTATTTTAATGCATATCTAATTTATGCAGGTGAATCCTGAAGAATGTGAATGATTAGGACTTTCTCCTGAATGACAATGAAGTTGTGCTGTCAAGAAGATAGTGGCAGATTTCACCTTCCGTGTAGTCACTGAAAGCATGTTGGTTCTATCTTTTCATCTTACTAAAAGAAATTGAGGGGAGAAGCCCAAGTTTTGTCCTTGGGAAAATGGCTTCTCACCTCATGGCTTCTCCTGGAAAACTGGGAGAAGAAATCTTGCATGATCAATGCTCATCAGTGATCATGCAATGCTCGCATGATCAAGCATGGGGCATCGAGTTTAAATGCCATGAAAAGCTGAGTTTTACAAAAGCAGCCAAGATAGAAGGCGAAAGAAGCAAAACAACAATCTGACTGAACTTGTCAAACATTTTCAGTCAAAGCAGGTGAGATCCATGGGCTCTATATCCCAGAAGATCCAAGTAGATGTGCTTCTGTCAGACAGAGCCCCAGGTTATTTGAATTCCACTAATGCAGTCGTTCTTCAAACGGGTACCCTCCAGATACACCAGGCTACAACTCCCATCACCCAGAGCCAGCGTGGTCAGTGACGGTGTGCCACCCAACAGTTCTGGAGAACATGGCTTGAAGAAGGCACTTGAGGAATGTTGGCACTAACAAAAAGCATTTGACAATGCTCATTCATCACATTTGGAAATCGTGGTGGATTGCGACTTGCATTGATAAATGGGTGATATGGGTACAGAAGGAATCTGCAGCTCCAGATGAAATAATGTCTGAGTACCAGTTCAGATGGTTCTTTAAAAAAGGATTAAATACCTTTATGAAGGTGAGAGCTATCAAGGCTCACTCGATAGCAACTGATGGTCAGCAATGAATGAGGGGGACCACTCTCCTGTCTCGTTTTGAGAATTTCCTGAATGTGTCCACTTGCCATTATGTGACAGCCTAATCCTGGACTGGATGAACTTTTGCCCTGAACCAGCCTCTTATGTTCTTGTAGTTTGACTTTCTTTAAAAGTCTTTTTATGGGCCTGTCTCATGGCAATAAAGCCTAATCAAATACATTTTACGATGAACAGCAACCAGGCCAAGATAAAAGGATGGTTCTTTCCCAATAGAAGGAGTCATACGTGGTCCAAAGAAGACATCCACAGCCTTTGGTTTGCATCACCCTGGGGTCACTGCAGCCACGAAAGCTACATCTCCCCTCTCCTTCAAAGCATTTTCCGCTTACCATAAGCTGGGCATGGCCGTTCTGGAATGACCCCCCAGAATCGCCATTTCCTTCTTCTTGACGATCCACGACCCGGCATTTCACAGCATCCTGCACCTAGAAAAGATTGTTGCATTAGGCAGAATCAGTTTAAAGTCTTGCACTCAATAAAATAAGGGATTGGTAGCGAACGAGCTTCAGCTTTTGGCAATTGCACAGTCATTAAAACTAGCCATTAAAGAAACTGAAAGGAAAAACTAACAATAGCTGTTAAGATAAGTTAAGCAGTGGAACTATCTGCCTCAAATGCAAGTGAATTTCCCCTTGCTGGAGGTCTCTTCCAACTCATACATTCTATCATTTTCTTCTTTTTCTTTATCATCATCATCATCATCATCTTCATCACCACCACCACTACATCACAGGTTTTTAAAAAAAGTAAATAAAATAGTTTTATTTATTATTATATCTTAAAAAGATATATGCAGCCCTTCAACATGGAGTTTCCCAAGGATGATTTACAACACACTGAAATCACAATATGGGTGTGTGTGTATGTGAAAATTATACATAGATATAGACATAGATATAGGTATATACAACATTAAAAGCTTCAGTGTAGCAAAAACATTTAAAATACTATATTCATCAATGCTGGTCAGAAATTCAACATGTGCTAAATTAGGAAAAAAACTGGAGGAGATCACTGAACTTGGTGGAACGGGTCTGCCGTTCGCAACTTACATTCCAGTAATTTCAGTAGATTTATTTTAAGAACAACAATATTTGGATCCAATCCACAGTTTTTCTTGCTTACTGCTTTAAAATAGTTATATATTAGCTTTCCACAAAATGCTCTCAAATAGTACAATTAAGCAAGAAGTTTTTTTTTTTTTTAAAGAAAGAAATCAGAATCATTTTGTTTTTTAAGTAATTCACAATAGCTACTCCTTCTTCAGGGGAAATACATTTCCTGCACTTTTTTCTGAGTAGTTTGCATTTGGTTGGATGACCATGAATTTGCCTTCAACTAGGAGAGCATTTCAGAGATACCTGCATAGGCTGAGTGTAGCAGTTTTGCACTTGTAACTAAGAGAGGGGTCTGTTTATGCATGTCTGTATGCATGCATGAATGTCATCTCTGTCACTGTATACCTGTCACACCAACAAGCCAACCTGGATTCAAATACATCAATTCCGCCTCAAGCAATGACATCATACCTGAATACTTCTCTTATGACCTTTTCTGTAGCAAGGTTACTATCTCCCAAAAGCGGACTTTGAGAAATCACCGGATGATTTCTCCTCCCCTGGAACCTATTCAGAGAAATCATTCATTGAATTTCTCTGCCCACGTGTTACCTGAGGGGTTTTAAAAGATCACTCTTTTCTGTAAATCTTGTAAGGTTCATGAGAACAATGATGTCAGCTTCCAATGGTTGGAGATGGAGAAGAAGGCAGAATGTGCCTTTGCTGGTTTTTCAGTTGTTGCTATTATCATATTGGGCTAGAGTAAACACAGAAGTATCACCCCCTGCTCAGGAAAGGTTTGACTCAGCTCCAGATTAGGAGGCCACTAGATGTTAATGTCCAATCAGAGGATAACATAGATTCAGCTGCTTAGCTCTTAAGAGACAACCAACATGGTTCAACATAGGAAAGAAATAAAAAAGTTAGAAAACCTTCCTCTTCAGCTAATGCCCTCCAGATATGTTGGATTTCAATTCCTTTATCTATAGCAAGCATGGACTCTGAGCTTTGGGAAATGCTCATTTAAATAACCGCAGAAAAAAAATCATAATTGAATTCTTCCCATAATTTAAGGGTGGACAGCCTGTGACTCCAGGGTGACCCATGGCTGTTCAGTCCCCTTTTTATACCCCTTGGAGATTCCTCTGGTCATGATTCCTGAAAACTGGTGTCACCGCCTCTTTTCTGTTGGAGGTGGGAACATTTGAAAATGTTAGTGTAACCTCTGAAATACTTATGTCATCTAAAGAGGTGTTTCTCAACCTAGTAACTTTAGGATATGTGGACTTCAAGTCCACATACCTTAAAGGTGCCAAGGCTGAGAAACACTGATCTAAAGGATCCGCTTTTGCCCACATCATTTAATTTATGGTTGCCCACCTCCCCAAATGTTAGGTAGCCCCTATCCAGCAACTTTCTCCTATTTCCACAGGCATAAGAAAACATCCTCCTAAACACAGAAAGATCCTCTGCAACCATTCATGCCCAAATGCCCACCTCTCTTCTAAGAATGCAATGGACCATCACAATGACGAACCCCTCCAAGGAGTCGAACACCGCAAAGAGGATCTGGAAGAGGGCTGAGCGACGGTCGGTGATGGCCAGCACTGCCGACATCCAGGTGAGGGCCAGCAGAGGCAGGACTACACAGGAGCTCCAGAGGGATGCCCTGAAAGGGGGGAAAAAGGGAAAGAAACGTCTCTTGGCTTCTACACAAGCCCACTTCTAGCGCTGCATTCACTCGCTTGAGTGAATCCCACCAGGCTATCAAAGAGGAGTAATTGAGGTACAGGCAGAGGGACTCCAAGTGGCTTCCAAGCTACAATCAAACAGAATTACAAGGCAGAAGGGAAGAAGCAAACGAAACAAGTAGAACTCTCAATTATGCCTAATCTAATGCACTCTGCACCTACACTTAGATCCACTTCTTCTGGCTTAGGGTGAAGAAAAACGAAAGAAATGCTGGGGTTATTTCTTGTGGCACAGGACAAGCGGATGCAGAGAGAGAGAGAGAGAGGAAGAGAGAGACAGACAGACCGAACCCCGCTTTTATCTTTCTTCAACTTTCCGTGTTTTGCTCAGGGGCATCCATGTGTATGCGTGTGGGGAGGGGGTCAGAAAAGTCAATATGGCAGCCACAATCACACAAGTGAAGCCACACTTTTTTTTTTTTTTTACAGGCCTCCCGTGTGCAACAAATGTCAAAAAGAGGCCACCTTGACTTCACGCCATCTTGACTTCACTTCACCAAGGCCCCTGGTATTTATCTGGCTATTCCTGTCTTAAGTGTCCTCTTCACTGTAATCTGATATGGCTTAAATTAAATATTAGTTAAGAGTTAAGATCACCTTAAGGTACTAACTGAGAGCCCAAACATGTTACCTAAAAGAGACCCTAAAAATGAACTTAGAGACTTACTTACTTACTTACAAACATCTTCAGAAACTATAACTAGTTTAGTAATTCTAAGAAGAGGACAGACTAATACCAAAGAATTTGTTCAGTGTTCTCCCTTCAATGTGAGCCCTCTGAAGATTTATTTGGTGTTGCTGAATGCAGCTCAGAAGATGGGCTTACCATTGGTGTATTAGTGTAACGCTAAAGGTGTGTTAGATCTTCCATGACACTGACGTCTCCTTAGATAAGGATAGGTAGAAATATCAGTAAAATAGAATTAAATTTGCTTAGGCAGCTGAGAAATGGACATACAGATTGGACCGCTATTTCTGGAGTTTATGAGATTTGCATGAATGATTTCTGCATGAGTTCTATTTATGAGCATGAAGCAACATGGAATAAAATTGGGGTGTATCTGTTTGTGTGTGCTCTTAGCCAGTCCTGCATGCCAAGAAATCTCTTAGATTAATCAGAGCCAAGCTCTGATAGGTTCTTAGCACTTTGTTAAAGAAACACTATTTCCCATTCTGGAAAGACTGACACATCATCTTTCTTGAATTCATGTGGAAACAAACAAACAAACAAACATTAAATCACATATTTCAGCCAAGAATGGAGAAATTGTATAACTTACACATTGTTTATAGACTATTTAGCAGTTCGATGGTAGGTGGAGGCCACCTGGACAAGGAGACTTCTGCTCTAGCAGTTGTGAGTGTGTGTGTGTGTGTGTGTGTGTGTGTGCAGAATTGTTTTGGACTAACAGATCAAGTTCTGGAAAAATATCATATTTTAAAACCAAGTAGTACATCTAACATACACATACACAACCAAAGTCTGTATTCCACCTTTTACTGGAATTCCACCTTCCACCACTTCTGCCACCACCTCCTCTCTCGGCCATAATCTACTCCGCACAACATGACAGCAGTAAAACCAACTTAAGGACAGGCACAAGGAGGGCAAAACAGATCTCATTCCAGTCAAAGAGTGAACAGAAATGACTTGTGGGGTGAGGGGAGGAGAAGGTCAAAGGTTGATGACACCATAGCAGGGGATATGTTTCATGCAAGGAACAAGAGAGTCAACACATCAGTTATTTGCCTAGAACAGTCATTAGGACCAATGCATTGGGGTGAGATAGCAGGAAATATGTCAAATTCTAATGAATTCTCTTTCTCACTTCCTGAGATCAGCAATCCATGCTTAACTCCAGCAATGCGTGATACTGAGGAATTTGATTGACATGCATAATTTGGCTTGTTTTTAGATGGCCGGGCTAGTTATCTCATTATCAGTAGCAAGGATCAGTACTTGAAAAGAGTGATGGCACAGCTCAGGTCAGATGAAATAAGGCTGGGTTCTTACATTGGACAGGGCAAGAACAGAACAGCGGTTTCAAAGTTAAACCATAGGTCTTCCCCCAAAATATGTTTGGGACAGGAAGTGGGAGAATGTCAAAACAACTAGGGTCATTCAGCCTGAAGTGCTGTGAATTCACAAATATCAAGTATATGTGGTTCTACCGAACAGGGCTAGAAATGGAGATAGAGGAAGGGAGAAGGGGAAAAGAAAGTAAGAGCTGATGTGAGACAGAAGGAAGGACATGACAGAAAAGAAGGTGGTTACAGAGATATAATCAAGGGCAGGACATAGAAGCTTTTGGGAAAGCTTTAAAGCTGACATGGAAAGAGGGGCTGGTGTAAAATAGAAAGAGAACAGAACATATATCTGAAAAGAAAAGAAGAACTGAGTGTATGGCAGAAAGGACAGACAGCAAGCGAAGGCTTGAGTGCTCTTAGCCAGGGTGCCTGCTTAGCAGGGAGTGGTTAAGAAAGATATGTCACAAAAATGGGCAGAGCTTTGAACATCCTGCCATGGCTGCCGTCTTGGCCTTTTTGACCACAGGCACTGCCGGTTCTGAGCAAGAATCAAGCCAAACACAGACATGTGATTCATCAGATGGCGCTAAAAAAGAAAGGGAGATGGTTCAGACACGAAATGAGAAACAACTGCAAGACTGAGCCAAAAGATGAGAGAACGGAAAGCATGTGAGAAAGCACAGCTCACCCCCAGGTTTTGGTGTCTCATCGGGGGTGGGAGGTTGGGCAGGGAGGTTCCCTGGAAGAGCATAGGAACAGATGGGGTGTAAGGCAGCTTTGTGGAGGTTCACATGTCAACCCTTGCCATGAATCACTTGAAAAATGGCCAGTTAGAGTTGCATACCCCCTAAATAAGCATATATGTTGCAATCAGATATAGAGACCAGATCTGACTTTCCAGCAGGGAGGGCCCAAGTACTGGAATCCCAAATCCTTAAGAATGGGCAGTTTGGATCACCTATAGCAGGACTTTTAGAACATGGACAGGTTTGGAAAACAATGCATGATGTAAGAGGAGTTTATGGGGTTACCACAAAGAATATTTATTTTTAAAAAATGAAAAAAGGACAGGAGGAGGGAAGCAATCATCTCAGTTTTACATGGGGAGATGAACAGGTCCCCAGCAGAACATTTCATTCTGCCTTAAAGGCAACAGAATTTTTGGGATAGGGGGCTCATTCAGTTCCCCTCTTGCAGATCCAACTCTCTGTTGTTTTAGAAATACTGTAGGTTATGAGAACTTCCCCTCTTTATTTAAGAAGGTCCATCTTCTCAACCAAGGAAGAAATGGCCTGGCAAGAATTTAAGGAGTGCTGATTTATTTACATGACTATTGAGTGTATTAATTATTTATACATGAGAATTGTCATTCTCCCTCCACATATATTAGCTCCCCATATAACATGAAGGTATGTGGAAAAGACCTTAGGAGATGGGACCAAGAGATACTGCCAAGGGAATGGTCAGGGGAGAGATGTACTTTCATCCTTGCAAGACTGATGTTGGCTTTGCAGGGTAAACCAGATAGGAATCACAACCAGATGAGCTAATTCTACTTTATTGTAAAGCTACATTGATAGAATCTTGCAAGGATAGAAGTAAAATTCTCTCTCCCCCTACCCCCATCTCCTTTACAGCCCAAGAAACTAGGGAGAGTCTCTTCTGAGCCTCTTACCCTTCCCACTATCCAGCTGGGGCTATGCAGTCTCTTATCTGACCATTCCCTTGGTGGCGTCACTTGGCCCCATCTCCCAAGATCTTTCCAACATACCATCACCTATAATGGGAAACAGTGGTGGGAAAGAGAAATGTTTCCATCACCTGCTTGCAAACTCCTTGCTTGGCCATTTTTGAGAAGCAAAATGGTGGACTAAGGTGGGTCTTGGCCTGATCTGGCAAGGACATTATACTCTTTTTTCCCTTCAGGCTGGTCTGAGCTCTCCTCAAATCTGAGCTGAAAATTCATGAGTGCAAACTTTCAGCACACAACTGGGTTCTGAAACTGTGGTAAGCCATGATTAGCTTGGACCCTACTGGCCAGATTTCTATGTAACATGAAGTCATAATCAAACTTAGAAACCTCACTGGCTGCCTTAGTTAAACTGGGGCTATCATACTTTGGCTACAAAAATCTGGATGACCGCTAGATGGCTACTAGATGGAAGCAAATAGATGGAGGCCATTCTACTTCTTTATGCCCTCTAGTGGCATTCTGGATTTTTGTAGCACAAAGGTGGTCATTCTAATTAAGGCAAGGTGCAACAAAGGCTTTACAGCTTAGATAGACATATGATATATGGACTGAAAATATCCAGAGGAACACTAAAGTTAGCATGTGGTTGGTTGTCATCCAAAAGTTCTCTAGATGTTTGCAGCCCAGATACAATAGGCAAAGTTTACTGTAACACGTCTGCCTGGCTTAGCAGAATGTGGCAGATACAAGAGTAAATAAAGCCTGCAATTTTGAATCTCATTTGACCCTGAGCATTAGTATTAAATGTCTTATCAAAGACAGCTCTATCTGTAAAAGCTAGCAGCCACACTGGAATGTTCAATTCAGCTGTTTAACAATTTTGTCTTGAAAAAGGTCCAGGACTTTGAGCTGCAGGTAGAGGGAGGGAGTCTACCCTTTTCAAAAGAAGGGATAGATTTTAAGAAATTTGTCACCTGAATGTGAGCCAAGGAAAGAACAAGAAGAACTAGGAGGGAGGAAGAAATAAAATCAGACGTGGAAAGCAGCATGAAAGAGGAGACCTATAACTCAAATCAATAAATAATCATAATTGTAAAAAGGAAAAAAGAAAGGAAGTTGAAATTAGAGGAACTAACATGGCGTTACTGGTGGCTGTGGCCGAAACGTCAGCAGAAGACACCACTCCACACTTGGAACATTTGAGCGTGATGCCGTAAAGGGGCACTGCCATCTGACTGCAATTAAAATTAAAAGACTGAAACGAAACAAAACACTTTGCTCGTGAACACAAACAAAAGGGAGGTAGGATAAAGAAGGAAGGAAGGAAGGAAGGAAGGAAGGAAGGATATTCAACAAAAAGAATAGAAGAAGAAAAGGAAAGTTGAACAAAATGAGAACCCCAACCCAGACACCATAAGCTTGAAAGAAAGAGAGAGAGAGTGAGAGAGAAACAAAATAACAGGACAGGGAAGGGTTAACACTCTCAGCTTTAACATACCAGGTGCAGGAAACTTCCAGCCACAACCCCTTTCCCCCTTGCCCAAAGAGGTCACGGGCTGTGTCAAAGTCAGTGCCCCTGGACGGAACCATGTTGGAAAGTACTGACCAGCCAAACCTGAATCTCAAAATTGGGACAGCACAATGTTGCATTCTGTGGCTACTCCCATGTTCTGAAGGCATGACTCTGATACCTGAAAATGATCCAGGAACTACAAATTCCCGCCTTGAAGGTCTACTGAGGAAGCTGTAGAGATTAGCCTGACCCGTTGCTCCCATCAACAATCACTAACATCTTGCTGTGCCGTGAAATGCTTGTTTCCCTCAGATCTATGTGCAAAGATCACAAGGAACCGAGGAGGGTTGTGCCCTTTGATACAGGACAACTGTTGAACAACAAGCAGAGTTTTAATTTTTACTCTTTGGAGTAACAAAAATGTGTGGAATTAGTTCAGGCTCCTGGTAGCTTCCTGGAGATCAATATTTTTGTTCAGAGAGACAAAAGTGCAAGCAAAATGGCCAACTCATTACTAGTTGTTTCATATTAGCTATGATAACTGTTGGAAGATCCCAGATCCCCAGGCAAAAGGGTGCTACTCCCTCATATTGCTTGTAGACTTCCTGAGGGGGCCACTGCTGGAAGTATGATGTGAGGAACTTTTCTTGGATCTATCAGGGCTTTTATAATGCCTTTTGGTCAGGCTGTTCTCTCATTAAAGTTGCATGAAACAAGACTTTAGAGGGCTCCAAGATCTGGAATATTTTCTTGGCTCTAGGTCAACCTTTCTACTACAGTGGTGTGATTCTCCTGGGGAATAAATATTAGAAGCTAAACGTTCCAGGATGAATAGATCAGGCTTGATTTTGGAGGGGATATAAGGGAGCCAAAAGAGAACAAAATGGCTCTTCTCCCTAGTCATCTTTGTGTCCCAAGCAGAATTCTACCTGGAAGTGGAATGGTAACCACCATTAGCTTCTGCCCAGAACTCAAGTTGCTACTGAAATTGGGAGGTCCAATTCTGGTTTGGCCTAAACAGAAGACAATTTTATCAGAAAATTCTGGACTGAGTCATAAACAAGGATGACAAGCAATGGGCCACAATGGTCAGAACATGGGGAGGAAAGGAAGGAAATGGAAAGGCATTAGGTTTAGTTTGGTGTAATGTATATTTACACCTCCTGCATACTGTTTCCAAATGTACTCTCTTCTTACTTTCCAACACAGTTTGAAAAACTACAGGCTGAAGTTAACCAGTTAAAGGACCAGAGATGACACAGCTCTTAACCCTCCAGGCACTTCCATATTCTCCACAGATAATGCATTTCAAATGGCTAAGGACATCAACAAGCCCATTCCACATTGAAGAACACAGCTTTAAAACTATTCCACAAAGAAATCAACATAAAGGAAGGGGGAGGGGAAGAGAAACAAAAAACCTCACCCTCCATTTTCCCAAGTGTTTGCATTTTCAGCATCTATTCAGCACAGTCGATAACCAGCTAAAGCAGGATTTAATTTAACAATCTTTATCTTTGTTATGTTTTAATATGATAGCAATGCCCATAAAGCAATTCTAGAGCTGCGTCCCTTTGGAAATAATGGCTGGTATTGGGGTGAGCTGGTTGACCCAGTTTTAATCTACACGCTAAAGTCTGCCTTAGTTCCTTTTCCTCTTGCCTGCCCATTTAATACGAAGGGATTTGCAAATTAGTATTAGGGTTGTTGCATGTATGTTGGTGCAGCGATAGCAGCATTAAGTGCAACATGGCAGAGTTTTAGGTCAGCCTGACCTGAATATAACCAATGGCCCTGGAATCACTTTCAGAACAAGCTTTCCAGTAGGTTTGAGTTGATTCCAGGAATGAAACCTCAAGTGGATTGGTTGACCGTGGGAAATCCTCAAGATGCATTTTCACACTTAAAGGCTACTGATGGGAAGTAGGGGTGGTGATGTCTCAAATGCCTTTGCTGCAATGCAACGTTTGCAACATACAAGGAAGTCCAGCTCCATAAGACCTCTCTCCATGTCTGTAGAATGCCTTGCCAAATCTACTTCATGGCATTCCAGCCCTTTGGCACTGGGAAGCAGAACTGATCTACCTATGGTTCCACCAAAAAGACGATGCTCTGCAACCTTCAAGTTGATTTCAGATTGCAAGATCAATTCAACTGCTTTGCACTCAAACTACACTATCTTTGAACCAGACCCAAGTGGTGAGATCAAACTCAATAGCTCCTTGAAGCCCCGTTCTGTTCTCTAACCCAGAAATGGGTAAGGAGGTACTCTTTGATGATTTGAAAGCAAGTGTCGTTTTTGTCTTTGTGATATCCGCTTCTTTGCCTTGGCTTTACCCCCTTTGTGGAGAGTGCCACATGATCCCAAGTCTTGATTTCATGCCATAGGGAAATGCAAAGAAGAAACAGGTTTCTGATGGAACATTAGGCAAAATAATGTTCTGTATTTAGGCAATATCTAAAAAATATGGCATATGAATCTAAATGTCAGATTGAAACAGTGGATACCTGGATCCAACTTTCCAAGTGCCTGCTGGTTGACTTTAACCCTGTTGGTCTCTCCATCCCAACCAGGATAGGTCAGAAACATCCATGGGGGAATGTGTCAAATGACTAAAGCACTGTTGTGCCCCCCACACACCTACACAACAGGTGGAGCTTGTATTGCAACAGTGCAGCACTCCTTTTGTCATTTGAGGTAACCATCAGATCCTACAACTACCTCTAGTCAAGGTCATCCAGGAGGCATTGGGAAGCAGCACCAGGAGTAAAGCAGGGCAGAAGTCTTTCTCCAGCAGAGAAAGCAGAACTACTCCAGCAAAATTAAGTAATCAAGTAAACCATTTTGTCATGATGCTTCAAGACATAGAGCCAAAGTGACTGTGGATCTAGTGAATTTCCATCCTGAACTCTGAATGTGTTTACAGTCCCCTGGACAGAATTGGTGAGCAACCTGAAGGTCCTCCTGGACTCACAGCTCCTGCTTGAGGAGCAGATGGCCCAGTCAGCTTTTACACAAATACACCTTGTACACCTTTTGTGCTTGGTCCTAGATCAGGAGGAACTTCTCACAGTCACTCATGTCTTAAAATTCTCATTTAGATTGCTGCAATGTGCTTTATGTGGGGCTGCCCTTGAAGAGCATTTAGAACAGTGTTGTCCAAACTTGCCCACTTTAAGATGAGTGGACTTCAATTCCCAGAATTCCCCAGCCAGCCATGGACAACACTG
>NW_006533215.1:16107-34480 GCF_000186305.1 Python bivittatus
AAGACGCAAGGCTGCCCCAAAGCATCTTTGCATATCATAGTGGTCTTTCTATAAATCTGTATCAAAGGCTCATTGTTTCATCTAGCTTACTCAAATATTGTGAAGAGAGGCCACTGGACATTAGGGCCACAATTCTCCCTTTAGACCATGTAGATGTGAAACAGAAGAAGAGGAGGAGGAACAACAGAGGGCTCTCAAATTAAATTAATTTGAGCCAATAGTTTAAGCAGCAAACTCACGTGCAGTCCTTTCAAAGAAAATACAGATTTTCAAATTATACCAGTTTATTGCAAACGAAGCACTAATATGGTGAGCATATTTTCTTGGAAAAAATAAAGGAGAAACCGAAAAAAGGAGCAAATCTGAAAGAGGTTCATAAGGATAAAACATTTTAATTGTTTATGTTTATAACTTTGCTTGACGAAGGAAAATTCAAGAGCAAAACCAAGAAAAACTTTACAAAAACGCATACGATAATAATATCTAAAATCAAACAGCATATGTAAATTTATTTTTAAAAGACAATTCCATTTCCATCTTTTTCTTATGAATGCAAAAGATTGTGCATTAAGTAGTACCATTGGTACAGTAAAAGTGAAATGACCAAATTAAAGGACAAAAGAGAATTTTTGAAAAATAAGTAAATCTAAAGGACAGTTTTCTGAAATAAAGGACTGTCTTTTATAATAAAGGTTGTATGGTCACTGTGTCTATACTGAGTTTTTTTTCACCAGATGGATTAGTCTTTTGCAGAAACATAAAGAAGAATCTAGTGGGTTCTTTAACAGATATGAGTAAGGATGAAGCTTGTTTAGTCCTTAGATAGAGACACTGGGGAATCCTACAACTGTAAACTAGGCTGAGAAGATTTTATGTTAAAAAACTAGGCAAGAAAAAGGTAATGGAAAACTACTTAGGTATTACTGCCAAGAAACCACATAGTTATGCCCATGTAAACATCAGAAGGGGAGGTCAAGTTGAAACAGTCTTTACTTTTCATTGTGAAGCATCAGGACCAATAGCTTGTTCTTTCTGAAAAGTTCTCCATCATGTTGTATCTGGCCAGGGGCCTCCATAGCACACAATTGTCTGTTTCAGAAACTGATTGTGATGTTTTCCTAAGACTCTTGTAATCTCTGTCAAGGGGATTAATATATTATTATGGCTCTTATCGAGCATTCTCTACCTGGCACTGTCCAGATGTATGGGAACATGCTGGTTGGGGAATTTTGGGACTTGTGGTCCTAGCACATCTGGACGGCATCAGGTTGGAGAAGGTGAGCTTGTAAGATAAACCCTCTCTCAAGGGCAAATGAACTGAATTGTGGTTGTGCCTCTTCCAACCCCAATTCTTGCTCTTTCAGCTCCAGTGCTGTGGTGTCTACAACTATACTGACTGGAAAGGTACACAATGGTTCAATGCTACAGGCAACCACACTGTTCCTATGAGCTGCTGCAAGCAAGGTCTGGCTATGAAGAATTGCACAGGACGACTAAGTGAGCCATGGTTTCTCAATACACAAGTAAGAGCATCCAGGATTTGCTTGAGCGTGACAAAAGGTTTAGAAACCAAGAACCTAAAATTGTATGAACCAACTTCCTAAAATGTTTTTTGGCCTTCCAGGCTCTCTTTACGCATCTCATTCTGGAATATGTAGTTCCTATTTCATGTAAAAAGTTCCTCTCTCTACTTTCATTAAGCTCTCGAAGAAAACTCTCTGTCTACTGGTCCTTTCAAATTAGTGGATTGGCTTTGAGCTAATGAAACCAATGCACGCTATCATTAACCGGTGGAATTCGCTGCCACAAGATAGGGTTTCAGCCAATGGTGTTCAAAAGGATCTAGAATAATCGATATTTTATCTTATACCAAGCCTCTGATTGGCTACTGTGGGAAATAAGAGATTGGACTAGATCGGTGTTTCTCAACCTTGGCAACCTTAAGATGGGTAAATGTCAACTCCCAGAATTCCCCAACCAGCCACACTGGCTGGGGAATCCTGGGAGTTGAAGTCCACACATCCTAAAATTGCCAAGGTTGAGAAACACTGGACTAGATGAACATCTGGGTAGGTTTAGAAGGCTCTTGTGTTCTTATCTCTTCCAAGTTGTTCTTGTTTTCTACAAAACTCTCTTTATCCCAGGACAGGGATGTCTGCAGGGAAGCAGTAAAAAAAAGTCTAGATGGCAACCACAATCATATGATTGAAGCCCCATCCCTTATTTATATGCATCGCATATTTTAAAAGGGTGGAGCTTTGATTGTGGAGTTGTGGCTGCCATCTTGAATTTTTTTTTTTACCCCTCCCTGCAGACCTGGGGTAATCATCCTGGCTCCAAGAATGGCACAGGGACCCTGAAAACCTGGGAAATGGCCCCAAGAGTCTTTCCAGAAATTGTCATCAAATTGTAACTTTTAATGTGGCAAAAGAAGAAAATGATTATATATAGCAATGGCAGACCACTTCTACTATATATAGCTGTGGGTGTCCAAGTCAGAAGCTGAACTCAACTAGGAAGTGACTTGACTTAGTTATATCAACTGTAGTGAACTTGTTTGATTTTTAGTTACATATCGCATTAAATGAAATCAAATTTCATGTTTTTGTCCTGATCCAAACCTTGGTTCTGATTCTGTTTCCTCCCAGAGGGTGGCTTTTGGAAGTCCACTCAAATTCTGCTCTCGGGCTAAACGTTTTGAGCTATAGGCAACCCCTGCGTCTTGAGTTTCTGGTTTCCCTCTGATTATTCCTGGACCCTCTGTGATGTGTTTCCTTCCTCCAAACCAGTCTGAAACAGAAGCTTCTTTAATGAAATGAATGAAGAAGAACTAATAGTGTCTGGGAAATTTGAGATGTTTTGGAAAAGGATTTCTAGCAAGGCACTGATCAGCTTCAATGGGGATCTGCCGAAGCCCAGAATGAGGAATGTAAAGGTGGCCTTGTGATCTTAAAGGCGTGGCATGAGTGATATCAACTAACTTCTATAATCAATTCTTCCCCATCTGCTTCTCTTGCTGCAGGGCTGTGAAGTGGTAGTGGAATTGGTGCTCAACAGCCTCCTCAACTACGCTCTGCTCGTTGTCCTGGCTTTTGCCATTGTGAAGGTATGTGGTTGCCAAGTTTGAACATCTTTTCAGTTGGGTTATTGGTCAAAGAGGACCTAGGGGTTGGAGGGTAAGGAGGTTAGATCTGGAGGCATGCTAGAGAGTGGGGAATGGGATCAGGGAGGGACAAGGGTGGAGGGTATTAATGCCGGGGAAAGAATATTATACATGTTTTCTCTAATATCAAGCAATTATTTGATAGATTTTGGAGTAATAAGCTTTCAATAACTTTTTGGCTGCGAGATAATCTTAACTGTATAGAGCAGTGTTTCTCAACCCTGGCAGCTTGAAGATGTGTGGACTTCAACTCCCAGAAATCCCCAGCCAGCATAACTGGCTGGGGAATTCTGGGAGTTGAAATCCACACATCTTCAAGCTGCCAGGGTTGAGAAACACTGGTATAGAGAAATTAGATAGAGCCATTCTAAAAAATGTAGGTAATGGGAGAACAATGTAAAATTATTTCTTTAAATGTTAGACCTCTGGGAGGTCCTACTAAGAGGAAGAGGATTGTTAATTATGTCAGATCATTTAAACCTCATGTGGTTATGTTACAAGAAACATATACAACCAATTGGCTGAATGATAGGTACTTTGATAAATGATTTTTTTGCACAAGGATCTAAAAAATCAAGGGGAGTAGCTATTCTTTCCAAAGCTGGCATAAATTTGAAGGTTCCAACGATTTCTGATAGATAGGGAAGGAAGATATTTATTTATAGAAGGGGGCTTTGATAATAAAACCTTAACTCTAGCATCTGTTTTCCTAACCAGGGTCAGATAAGTTACTTACAAAAGATTATGCTAGCTGGGGAATTCTGAGTGTTGAAGTCCACACATCTGAAAGTTGCTAAGGTTGAGAAATGCTGCTCTACCACTCACAGAACGCAAAGTGAAAGCAATTCATACCCAATTTGCAACTTCATTATCCACTCAGCAACTAGTGAAGGACAATTCTGGGACTCTACCTCATACTTCTTTATTCCAAAATCCCCCATTCCATCACTAGCAATAGACTATAATCTGGTATATTTTATATGAATATGGCAAATTTTCACACGTATAGTGCCTGTCTCTTTATTCACATTGCAATAGATCTCCATTGTATTTTCTATACTTTTCCTTTTTGATTTTTTTTCTCCGTCTGTATCTTGGATTTATGTAAACATAGTTACCTGATATAGTTTAACAAGGGCATCTGGGGATTGGACAGAAATGTCCACATGACAGACTGCCCACATGGTTCCAATCCACCTTCCCAAATGCCTCCTATTTCCGTTCCCATCCTGAATTTGAAGGGGGGAAAAAAAAAGGGAAAAACAACATCACCAAAAATTGCCTGTTTCCCATCAAATGTTGGTGGTTCTGGAGGCTTCCTGCACCCCAGAGCTTTCACAGATGGTCACTAGATAAACGTTGGTCTGATCCTGCCAATCTCTTCTAGTGTTATTCTGATTTTAAAGATGTTTGTCTTTTCATTTGCACTTTTGAAAAGACCAGGCTCCACACTCCCTATGAAGTGAACCACTCCAAGACCTCTAATAGGGTTCTTTTACCCCCTCCACGCACTTCAAATATTTCCACCTCTGCCTTTTCCAACCTAGAAGGTGCCTTTCCAGGCCGCATTGGAACGTTGATTAATTCTTTGCTTGGCTCTTCCACGAGGAGTATTTACACACGGCCATGAGCCAGGGATAGTCGGGGTTTCTTGAAAAAGCCAGAGGCACAGGGTTCATGCGGTATTCACACTATAAACCATGATTTACAAATCATGCCACACTACATGTATCTATGGCTTGCTTAGCCCTGGTTGTTGGATAAACTGTAGTTGGCTGTATCCAAACAGTACATCAGGCTGCAAACCATGGTTAGAAACTACACAATGTAATAAGTCAAAGCCAAGCAAATTATGGAGTCAAATCCACTACTGGGGTGTTCTCAACTTTGTTCTGATGTTAACCACAACCTGTCTTAAAGCAGAGCGGGGCAATAGCACCATCTGCAAGCAAGTGAAGAAATGACCGAACAATATTTTGCAGTGCGATTTAGTGCCTCTCCGTTGATTCCAAAGAAGGGGTAGGCAACCTGGTGCCCTCCAGACACTCTGGTCTATGAATCCCACTGAGCACTTCCATGGTACAACCTCTTCTGTTGGGTTATTATGAAGCCCCAAACATCTGGAGAGCACCAGGTTGTTTAGCCCTGACCTCTAACTCCCTTGGTACTCTCCAGTGGGTTCCCCACTTGATGTGTTGGACTCCAACCTTCGTAGTCACCAGCTGCCATGGCCAAGGACTGCCTAACTGGGATGGATATAGCATGTAACATCTACATCCAGAACATCTGGAAGACCCTAAGGAGGGGAAAACTGAACTTGACAGACACTGAGAAATGAAAATGAATAGTTGTGGAGAGATTGTTAAGTGGCCAGATATTCATATCTAGGAGGAGAACAATTCAGTTTCAAACTGTAAATCCTATAAAGGATGCTAAGTATGTAGCCTGAAAGATTAATTGCAGTTTTCTTCATTTCAGTTGTTTGGAATGGTTGGCATCTGCTTCTTGGCCTGCAAGAAAGAAAACAGCGGTTATCAGCCCCTGAACTCAGGAGTGTTTGCCTGACCGAAAAATGGAGGACTTTCCCTTTTGGGATTTCCATGAACAAAAATGGACGTAAAAAAATGTCTTGAGTAGAAAGCATGAGCCTACTTTTTATGCAGTCCTGAGGGAGATTACACTGGCTTTCAGAAGTTGTATTAAATGTGAAATGAGTTGGCATTAACATCCTTATAGCCCTGAGATTTCTCTGATGCAGCTGAAATTAAGGGGTACTTTTCTTAACAGCAGGTGGAGACATTCCCCAGAAAAGACAGACCAAGGTGGGCGATTCCAGTGTTTCGTGCAATTTGTGAATCTATCTTTGAATATACTTTAAAAATTATTTTTCACACAAGGTGCTTTTTTTCCCCTTCCCTGATTGGCTGGTCCACTGGTATATAATAAAGGGCTATATGTTTATAGCAAACCTCTGAAATCTAGTGGAGGTGACTCAACATTAGACATTTTGAATTCCACTCCGAGGTAAATCTCGAGAACAGAGGTTGGCTTGGATGTAAGCTGGATTCTTCTCCCAAGAAAAACTGCAGGTATAAAGGCCGACAATTGCTTTTACTATAGTTACTGGCATTTTCTGGAATAACTTGCGGGTTTGGACATATGCAAACTTCATCTGGGAGTTTTCAGCATTTCCAAGTGAATATCGCCATCCATTAAATTTCTGACACTGTGAATTCTTTTGATCAAGAGTTGGGTAGTCCAGAGCTGCCTACAGGTTCCTGGCTTCCCTTTTTTTAGCTCTTGAGGTCTAAGATTGAATTCTGGCGGCACAGGTTCCCCAAATTGACAATTCATATAGGGAAGCCCAATAAAGTTGTAGCATAACCCCTAAAATGGGCTTCAGACTTTAAGCAGAGAAAGATAATCTGCTCTAAATATCTGTCAGAGCCTCACACCTGAAAAAAGTATGCCTACTCCTGTTATCACTGCATCCTTAGTTCTACTCTGCCAAAATTAACTACAGTCCCCAGCTACAAATCTGTTGAGCTATAGAACTAAAGCAGAGTTGCAGGAACACTTCAGAAGTGATGGATTGATTGCTTAATCCCAGCCGTATCTTCACGTAGTAGTTATGTACTCCGGAGGCACCAGGTTGGATAAGGCTGATCTAGGGATATGTGGCTGATATTATTAGTCTTTATTCAATGGATGCTCCAGTTTGACTTGAGTCTATTCTTGGTCCAGTAATCCAGTACACGCCGCAGGTGAGTAAAATTTCAGGGTGTGCCTGGAAATATATCAAACACGTGATGCTACTTTAATTTCAGTAGCAGCTGGAGCTTGATTTTATTCTGCACTGTTAGACGGCATTAAAAACAGTGTCTCCAGATGAAGGATGTTGACTTACCAGGATATGATCAAACATCTTCTTTATGTTCTGACTTTTCCTTGCTGACTTCCTTCCTAAGTTGAGAAGCAACTTAGCATAGGCGTTGCTGAAAAAAAGAAGCAACAGATTTGTTTTTTCAAAACATTTCTCATTAATTTCTTGAGTATAAATGACTATTTAGATTACATAAGGACGCTCCTTAAACCATAAATAAAATATTTCAAAAACAAGCATGCAGTCTTTTATTTCATTTGAAAGTGGCAGAGGACAATTGAAACGTCCTGTGAGAATTAGGGGATCATGCTGGAAAAGCCAGAGGGGAAAATAGTTACGTATCGCACAAGAACACTAAGTTATTTTGGTTAAGCTTGACTTCTGGTGACTTCACAGGCAACGTGGACAATGTGGAAGTGCTTTGCCCCTGCCCTGTTCTGGGATTATTATTCTTTTCCCCATCCATTTTCTGGGTTCCTACCATACATGGAATGTAAAATATTCAATGACTTTTCTACAACACCACACACAATAGAGAAAGTCTCCAAGATGAACGCGGGTCCTCATGGCTCCACTGACACTTTCATGGGGTTGGCAGTATGGAGCAGTATGGAAGTACTATGCTAATTGCTGCCTTCTTGAATTTTTTTTTTTAATGTCCCAGTCTAGCCTTGAGCCCTGGAATCGCTTGGTGGTCTCCCATCCCAGTGCCAGTCAGGCCCAACCCTGGTGAGCTTCGGAATCCAGCCAAGCTCTGCCAGGAACATCCCTAGGTGAGGACTGAGAAGCCGGACTGTCCACTTACTATAGAAAATTCCTGGATCTTCTCATTTGTTTCCTAGGGTTGCATTCACACAACCCGTGATTGAACCAACTTTTATGTAGCTTAGCACAGTACATCAAACTACAAAATATTCAATGACTTGCAAAGGCACAAAGAACACAAAGACTTGGTTAAAACGAACTAAGTATGTTGTGTGAATGCAAGACTTGACTTTTTGACCTGGTTAAGAGTGTTGGGTAAACCCAGTTTACGGCTAAGAACCACTCTGAATGGTTTGGCTAAGCTTTCCCAAATAACTCGGAAGCTGCGGTTGCGAGCAAAAGATCGCTACCGCTAGACTTCGGCTCTCCCTTCGCTTGAATACCGGAAGTGTTGAGTTCCCAGTCTCGCCCCTCACTTCAGGCTTCCATTCGGCTACCGCTCCATCGTGAGGCTGAATAGGAACAGAGGTTCCACCACTCGAACTTCCGGTGGAGTGATGCCGCTCTTGCCCGTAACATCTCTTTGGTCAGAATTCCTGCCATGATAGTACTCCCATCCCACTTCAGGCACTCAAGGTCTTGACCATAGAGGAATCAGCGCCTAGAGTGCCAGAACCTGGGCTAAAGAATTCATAGACCACAATGATAGACATATTTTTGGATGCAGGTTTGGCTTTTGGAGACTTTTCTCTTCTTTCTGTCATGGTTGGCTGAGGAACTCTGGGAGTTGAAGTCCATATATTTTAAAAGTTGCTGAGATTGAGAAACACCGGTTTAGATGTTTGCAGCTCAGATCTGGCAGTCCTATCCCCGAGTGTCCGAACATTCAGGAGGAAAAACTTCATCCGAGCCAAACTTTAAAGACCACCCTAATGATGGAGTTCCCCATGCCTGTCAATTCAGAAGCCGGGGGGGGGGGGCTTCTGAATTATTTCCCTTAGTTCAAAGGGACTTATCTTCCAAACAAGTCTCCCCTCAGATAACTGGTACAACTTCCAGAATCCCCATTCCTCAATGAGGCCCAAACCAGCCCCGTTCCTTTCCAACGTTACAATCCACTTTTCCCCCGAAGTGTGACGATGCTGCGCGACTCTATAATTTCTACCTCCCAACACTCGTGTGCCGCTCTATATTTTTCATCTATGGCGGAATCCGTCACCACTTCCGAGGTTCGGAACGCGCCGGCGCGCCCAGCGGCGAGATGACCGAGCTCTCGCGCGATTTGCGATGCCCAACCGCTTGAGCGGGGTCGTTTGAATGCGAACGAGTCGCCGCTGGAAGGAGACGCTCGGTTCGTGTAGATGCGGATCGTCGATATGGAAGAGGACAAGGCGGCATTCGCGCGGCCCGGTGATGCTGACGGTGAGACCGTGACGCCCTTCTGACTTTCTCTTTAATATTATAATATTAAATATATTAAATAAATATATTAAATATATTAAATAAATATCATATTTATTATATTATATTGCGTAATAACTATATTTTATATTATTACATTAATACGTTATATTATATCACATTATTGTTATATATTAAATCACATTATTATTATACAGAATATTAATTAGTGATATAATATTAATGTTTCTCCCATCCTTTTCTCTGTCTGCATTCACACGTGCTGAACCTGGTTATTGGGGTTAGCCATTTTCTGGGTTCATGCAGAGCCTCAGAGCATTAACCCACCCAGCAGCCGAGTTCCCTCAATAGGCTTAGCCCAAAGTTTCTCAATCTGGGCAAGTTGAAGATGGGTGGACTTCAACTCCCAGAATCCCCCAGCCAGCCTGCAGTCCACCCATCTGCAAGTTGCCCAGCTTGAGAAACTTTGGGCTAAGCCACCAGAAACAAACCATGGCTATAAGCAAGCACCAGATCTTGCATCTTGTGGGAATGCTTCTGCTGGGTCTTTAAATGTTAAAGTGATGTTGAACGATATAGTACCAAAGATCTGGCATTGATTGTTTATCAGGAGTTGTGGATGTATCAAGCCCCAGAGGGGGGTGGCAAGAAATTGGAAATGGGATGTTATTCCAGATGTCAAGGAATGATTGTTGGAAACGTGTGATCCATTTTAGAAAAGGCAGTATTTACTGTTAATCAAAGGGAGCTTCCTTTGCCCTACTAGGGCAAAGATGGTGTGATATTTTACAGTAATATTTTGTAGATAGTATATTAAACTCGTATGCCGCCCGACTCTCAACAACTCTGGGTGGCTATATTATAGAACTGTATTCAGTAGTAAACCCATGACTATTGACAAGTATAAAATATAAGGTAGATATTGTTGTTGTTGTTCCTTCTTCCATTTCTTTCCTAGTTTGTATTTTTAATCTGTTTGGGGTTGTCCCTTTTCTAATTTTTGAATTTTTTTAAAGATTGTTTTGCTAATTGCGCATCCATTAAATAGATAAATAAAAGTAATAAGAAAAGGAATGACTGAGGCATGATTGCCTCTAAGTACCACGTGTCGTCTTGTCACTTGATATGTTTCTGTCATTGCACTGGTCCTCCTTTATGGCTTTAATTTTTCTAATTTTATTTTAAGACTTCTGGGTGGCTTGCTGTAGTGGACCCTAGATTGGGATCCCTCTTAAAAATTGTTGTAAAGGAAGAAATTAGATTCTAAAAAGCCCATCTAAGCTGGCTATCTTCTCTGGAGATCTGAACAAATTGGTTCGAAGCAGAACATGCAGTGTGGCTCTGGGTCACTGCTTCCAATGCGTAGCTGCTCCTAATGTTAGTAAGTTTGTCCTAACCTTCAACCAGAGTCTGCCTGAAGAGTGGTATCGGATGCTGCCTTCAATCTTCTCTTTTCAAGGTTAAACACTCTCCCTTCTGTCAGCCTGTCAGTTTCTACTCCATTGATCATCCACTACAGCCTTTCCAAATGAGTATTCTCTGCATCAGTGGGACTACAACTCCTATGCTGGCTAAGAGGATAGGAACTGTAGTGCAATCTCCTGTGAAGGACATCAGGTAGTACATCTCTCAGCAACCTCCAGTAGACTGGTAGGGCTTCCTGCTCCAGGACCACTGGCTCTTGTGTCCCCAGGCTGCTGGAAACAAGAACAAAAAGCCCGTGATAGACTTCCAGTCCTGGAGGTACATTTTTGTTCCTTGGTTTCTCATTTTGTACAGAACCCTACCTCCCTTTTAGCATTTTTGGAATTATCTGAGATTCTTTTGGAAAACCATTCCATGAAGCCTACCTTCTCTTTTAATAAAATACAGCCACTCTACTGGTTGTAAGTAAAGAGATTAATTGTTTTTCATTCTCAACTAAAGAATGCTTTCTTTGTTTTTGCATTCGTCATATGATATTAAATATTTCCGTATCTATTACAGATTTGTAAAAATACTTGTATTTCTTACAAAAGTGTGAAAATGTTGTGTAAAACGTGCCATTATAATACTTTTAATTTTTATAATACTTTTATTCATTTTTTTTTTTGCTGTTTCTGTCTTTGTGCCACCTCTGCCTACAATATTAAATATGTCCGTATCTACTGCAAATGGATAAAAATACTTGTTTTCCTGACAAAAGCATGAAAATGAGAATGTTAGCTATTGTAATCTTTAAACTGAACATTAATCTATTTTTCCTTCTCCCCTCTTAAAGCAAGAAAATGTGATACTATCTCTTCAGATTTAAATGATTTATGCTTTCATGTCAACTCCAAGATCACAAATATCAAGAAGTCACTTCAGCTGAGAAAAATAGGTAAGAGAATTTAATATTTTCAGGCCAGAACTGATGTGATTTATGCAATACTGTTTTGCAGATTGCTTCGGGAGTCTGCTGGTAATATATGCATGGAAAAATGCCAGTTTAATAAATATAATATTTGCAGACTATTTCATTGTCTTTATACAAGGTACAAACTATGGAATTTACTGCCATCAAAGGGGTGGCACCTGCCAATTGAGACAATTTTACAAGCAGACTGAACAATTACAGTGAGAATTAATGCTGCAATAATTCCTGAATCGCAGACAGAATATCTTAAACAACCACAAAAGCATTATTACTTTCCTGTTTCTGCTACAAGCTTCCTCAATACATCTGCTTGGTCACTGTTTGATGCCAAATGCTGGACTTACTTACTTAGAAAGATACAGTTGAAGAGACTTTAGAACAGTGTTTCTCAACCTTGGGAATGGTTGGCTGGGGAATTCTGGGAGTTGAAGTCCACACGTCTTCAGGTTCCCAAGGTTGAGAAGCACTGCTTTAGAGGATATTTAGTCTAATCTGCTACTCAGTTCAGGATCCACTACAAATCTCTGTGAGATGACCACAGAGCTGCTATTTGAAGCTCTCTAGTGAAGGAGAACTCACGCTTTATGTGGCAGCCAATCTCACTAGTTAACAACTCCTATAACCATAGACTGACATTCTTTCAGTTTTAACACGCTCATTCTGGTCCCATCCTCTAGCATAACAGAGAATAAGTACATCTTCTGTGTGAAAGTCATTCACATATTTGAAGATGTCTATTTTCTGTAGGTTAAACATTCCCAGGTCCTTTAATCATTCCTTACGAGACCCTTCGCTATCTTGGTAGGCTTCTCTAAAGTTGTTCCAATTTGCTCCAGTTTGTCCTTTTTGAATTGTGGTGCCCAGAACTGGACATCATACTCCAAATTGGGTCTGATTAGGGCAGAGTGGAACAACTATTTCCCGTGGCATGGCTCTGTGCTCCTCTTCAGTCATCCCAGGATAGCATTTGTCTGTTTAGCAGCTGCATCACATTGCTGGCTCATGTTTTGGCCAGTTCTATAAAGTTCTTGAATGACTGGCATCAAAACCCATATTGTAAAAGTATTAGCTGAAGACTTACCCTTACCTATAACCCTCAGTTATAGAAATAAAGTAGACGTTCTGAGAGATTTCACGTTATGAAGGGGAAGACATCAGTCAGCAATTTTCAGTACTAACATGATGAGGAAATGGCTTATCTTCAACGTAAAGTGATTTTGGGTGAGAACTACTTTTTTCGTGTTACCGATTGATCTCCTTTATTTGTAGACCAGGACCCATCTTTGAAGACAGTGCTCAGTAAGGTAGTCCATGAAATGTTTCTCTTAAATAGCCTCCTCAATAAATTGGAAGAGGAATGTCACCATCAGGAGAGACTACAGAGTCAACTCAAGGTACTAATGGCATTTGGTGCCCCGGAACCTTAACAAAATGCATTTTCTGGTTACTGCTAGAAATGTTAAGCATCTTAAGTGGATGTCCCATGTACCTATTAAATTATTCTAGAATGCTATAGTGTCTTCTTCACCAGAGGACCAGATAAGAGTTACAAATGAATCCTAACTACTAATCCCTTGTGCTACTTATTTCACTCTTAGCTACAAAAGCTCCCTGTGTGTTTTGGGGACTGCTTGTTTTAGCACAATTACTAAAAGCTACTTCTTTTAGGAATTTCCTCACATCAGCTACCTTGAGTTCCTAAAAGAGTCACCCCACAGTGAGATGGGCGGTGACACATTTGAAATATAAATAAATAAAAAACAAAAATAAATAAAAGGCGGGAAATAAATCTAGTAAATACGTGAAAAGTAAATAAAGTGTGCAACTTTTGTTAACTCAGAGTGACTAAAATAAGCTTTGCACAATACTGGAAACCAACCGAAGCATCTGAATGTACGGTTTGATGAAGGATAGGATGGAATTTGTATCACTAGTATAACTGAAGTATTTTCTTTAGGCATCAAAAGAATTCTGTCATGGTATTTTGATGTGAAAATGGTCATTATTTATAATATTTTGAGAATAAAAATTTCAGGAAAGGACCCTGTATTTTTTCTAGGCCAAAAGCTATCATTTTGCTTTTATTGTTCTTGGAGTGTTTTATATTGCTTTCTATATTTACTTACTGTATTTTTAAAGAGAAAAATGGGGGCCTCCTAGATGGGCTTAGCTTAAACCATTTCTGAGGTTATATCCCCAAACGAGAAACTGGTTGAATTGATCCACTTGATTTTCACCACATGCCACCAGCTGCCAACACATGATACTCTCAGCGTTGTACATCAGTATTTCTAATTACAGGAGCTGCAAGAGTCAGTGGAGAGGAGCCATCTTGAAGCCCAGCATCTCGGAGAAAACATGCCGATTTACCTTCCCCAAGCCGTGCCCAGCAGGTCTGTTTCCTGTCAACAAGGCGGGAATCCCAGGCCTTTTAGCGGGGCCCCCCAGTCCTTCGGGACTGAGTGCTGTGCTTTCTCAATCTCTTTGGTTACCGAGGTGCATAAGAGAAAGGCACAATGAGGAAACACACAGTGTTTTCCAAATTTTAACCTGGAGAGGATGACCCTAATTTACACAACTAAGCTCACACGCGCCTTGTCCTTATGCAGTGCAGCTCCTTGATTTGAAACAGCAAGGTTTGGGGGTGAGCACTTGGAAGCAGAGTTTATTTGGTCCAAGGAACTGCCAGGAAGATGTGCTATCAAAGTCTGGGGGGAAAAGCAAACCCTTAAAGGCTAGAAGCCCTGCTTTTGAAAAAGATTGTGCTCTTGCTGGCAATTTCTAATCTTTGTGGCCTATGATCACAAGAATGCAAGGGACCCTGGTCATGTGTCTCATCAAAGCTCTCAGCCAGCTGTATTCCTTTCCAGCTCTTCCACCAGTAAGGGATTCAGGTAGTTCTCGCTTAAACCACATTGGGGACTGGCAACTCTGTCACTAAGCGATGTGGTAGTTAACCAAGACATCGCGTGACCACAACAGACTTACGACCTCACTTCCGCTGTGGTTGTTAAGCAAATAACAGTTGTTAAGCAAGACATTACACGACCGTGACTTGCGATTTTACTGCTGGCTTCTCCATTGGCTCTGCTTGTCAGAAGCTGGCTGTAAAGTGCAGAAATGGCAATCATTGACCGTGGGATACTGCAATGGTCAGAAATGTGATGCCTGGTTGTAAAGTTACTTTTTTAGTGCCATCAAAACTTCGAACGATCACTAAACAAGGTGGTTAGTAAGCAAGGTCTACCTACAGTATACCTGATAAGGACACAATACTTTCTCTACAGGTTCTTTCAAGCAATCCACGGTGATAGCTGGAAGAACGATTAAGAAAGAAAACACTTTGATCGACATAAAATTGCACCAGGACTGATTTTGTGCTGATGGGCTGCTTAGTCTGACTTGAGCAGAAAGAAAGAAGCTCCAGTTGCTTCTGCTACTATTTCTTTTTAAAGAGACAAATAAAGAATATACTGTAGTGAACTAGGGTTGGCCAGATCTAAATATATTGCTTTAATTTGGAAGGAACTCTGAAGGATGACAAAAAATATGCTTAGGAGCTGCAGATTGTCTTCTGCCCTAAACTCCAAAGCAGCACACATGGACTGAACTAAGCTTAAAGAAGTTTCCCCAGCTCTCTCACATGCTAAGTGACAAGTGCGCGCTTTTCTTTGCTAGTCCGTATTCCCCAAAGACAAGGCTTAGCTCTGCAAACAAAGCTATACGGTTTTATGTAGTCTGAGAGCTTACCAAGTAAACCTATCCATAGTGAAAATTCATGTTTGTATTCTGCTATAGTTTGCCGATTAATATTTCTTGGACAATTGGCACTTGAGTCTGGTTTTTCTTCCCCCTTGCCTTTTGCAAAAATTCCTGTCTCTGCCAGGAAAATGCAGCAAAAGCAAAGGAAATTATATCATCTTCCTTGCAGCTAATACCAAAATTGACGGATTGTGTTTATAGTCACTTGCATGGTCAGTTTTTGGTGGACTCTCTCTGCTTGTATTGTAGTTCACTGGGCATAACCCAAAAGGAGAAGGAACCATGCAAGGCTGAGGACAGTAAGCCTGCAAAGAAGCCAGCTAAAATCTCCAAGTGCATTAAAGAAGCACCCTTCATAACGGTGGAGGAGTTTGAGAACGTCCCCCCGTGAGTAATCTGCATGAAGCAAAGATGACCTGCGTTTCCATAGCTCTTTTTCCAGAGCAATCTCAATCTGGTGCTTGCTACTTTGTGCTGGATTTGAGCCATCATAATTCCCAGCCAGTGCAGGACTATAGTGAGTAGGGGATTATGAATGTTGAGGTCCAGTGTATGTAGTGTGTAGAAGGCTCCCAGTGGAGTGAGATGGCTTTGGAACTGGCTGATCTTTAACAGCGTGTTTTGGACAATGTGCTGTTCTTTCTGCTAGATTTTCTTTTCCTCTACATCCTCTTCATAAAAATGAGGAGAAGTCTATGCTTAATGTGCAGTTGTTACACAATGAAACCAAAGGTGCCATTCTTATTTCCTTTTTGTAGTCCAACTGATTATCTTGAGCCCAAATGATATATTTTGTTGATTCTTTAAAAAAAAACCATGTACAGAATAGTTGATATATTTAGCTGCATTTGATGAGGCTGTGTGTTGTTGCTCAATGATTCAGTCAGTAACTGGATCCTTTGTCAATATTTATTGGACAGTAGTAAGCTCAGAAAACAGCAAGATCAATAACACTCTCAAAATGTAATGTGGGCCAAAAGATAATACAGTTGGGGCTCATTCACTGACTGAAAAGCCATATTCAGTGAGAGATCCTGAATAGCTTGATTGGGGTTCACTGATGTTCAAAGATAGTATTAATGGCTCAGATGAGGGCACAGAGGAAACTAAAATGTGGAAATCATGCAAAATTGGTGGAGGGAGGTAACCACATTGCAGAAGATAGAATCAAGATTCAGAACTGTCTTGACTAGGTGGAACAGTGGGATAATTGGCTAAATTCGTTAGAGAAAAAGTTAAAGTCACACATTTACATACCAACGAACAAACACCAACTAGCCTCCATCTCAAGGGAAACTGGAAAATGTGGGTTTGCAGCAATACTTGTACAATACTGAAAATACTTCAAGGGCCCTGCTCCACAAGTAACCGGTTGTGAGACCCTGTTTTTCAAGTTGGGGGCCTGTGATCGGTTGGGAATGTTGCTGCTTTACCAGCCTCCCTGCTGCATAGCGACCTCCCTGCCTAAGCTGAGTTCATCTTGGGGGTGGCGGTGGAGTCTCCCAGGCTTATGGTTCTGGGGGACTTCAATCTGCCATCCCTGGGATGAACCTCGGAGGCAGCCCGGGAGTTCATGGCCACCATGACGACCATGGGCCTGACTCGGATTATTCAGGACCCGACTCAAGACAGTGGACTCACACCGGATTTAGTCTTCTTGGAGCAGTGGCAATGTGACCTGAGGGGAGAGTTACATCTTTCCCCGTTGCCATGGTCAGATCACACCCTGGTGGCCTTGAGGTTCTCTCATGTCGCCCCCCTCCGCAGGGAGGCAGGACCTATTTGATCGGTCCGCCCCCGGCAATTGATGGACCCATTAGGGTTTCAGAAGGAGCTGGGGGTTATCCCTGAGGTCTTGCTGCACGGTCCAGCGGAGGCTCTGGCTGCTGCCTGGAATAGGGCAGTGGCTGGGGCCTTGGACAGGATTGTGCCTGTGTGGCCCCTCTTGCCCATTCGAGCCCATTGCTCCCCATGGTATATGGAGGAGCTGAGGGTTCTGAAGAAGGTTAAGAGACTCCTGGAGCGCCACTGGAAGAAGACAAGGACCAAACCCAACCGAACACAAGCTAGAGCCGCGGTTAAGGCCTACCTTGTAGCGGTAAGAGCGGTGAAACGTCAGTATTTCTCCGCTCTTATTGCATCCACAGAATGCCACCCAGCGGCCCTGTTTAGAATCACCCGATCCCTGTTGGGGGGAGGGGGTTCAGAAAATCATCTACAGGACCGTGCTGAGGAATTTTCTGAGCATCTGCAGGATAAAGTCGCTCGGATCCGTTCTAAGTTGGACGCCAAACATGAGGCATGGTCTGGTGAGATGCTCGGGGAACGTCTTTGCCGAGTTATCTGGGACCAGTTTGATCCTTTTGGTCCTGAGGAAGTGGACAGGATCCTCCAGGCTGTAAATGCCACCACATGCCCTTTAGATCCATGTCCCTCCTGGCTGGTGAGGGCAGCCAGGGAGGGGATGTGTGGTTGGGCCCTGATGATGCTTAATACATCCTTGATACGGGGGTGTTCCCAGCGACCTTTAAGGAGGTGCTGGTGCACCCCCTCCTCAAGAAACCATCGTTGGACCCTACTGTCCTGGATAATTTTCGTCCAGTCTCCCACCTCCCCTTTATGGGAAAGGTGGTTGAGAAGGTGGTGGCTCTGCAGCTCCAGAGGATTCTGGATGATACAGATTATCTGGATCCCTTTTAGTCAGGTTTCAGGCCCAGGTATGGAACAGAAACAGCATTGGTCGCACTTATGGATGATCTCTGGCGGGGGTGGGATGGGGGTTGTGCATCCATCCTGGCTCTCCTTGACCTCTCAGCGGCTTTCGATACCATTGACCAGGGTATCCTGGACCGATTCAGGGAGTTGGGGGTGGGCGGCGTAGTCTTGCGTTGGTTTGCCTCCTTCCTCCAGGGCTGGTCCCAGTCGGTGTTGATAGGGGAGGAGAGATCGGGCCCACGGCCCCTCCTTTATAGGGTGCCACAGGGTTCGGTACTCTCTCCTCTCCTTTTTAACATCTACATGAAACCGCTGGGTGAGATCA
>NW_006533215.1:126892-154751 GCF_000186305.1 Python bivittatus
TGACTATTGCAAAAGAAAGCAAAGGTAGTATCAATAGCTATAGGAGCCTTAGGTGCAATCCCAAAACATTTAGAGCACCCCGTGAAGACCATCGGCATTGACAGAATCACCATCAGTCAGTTGCAAAAGGCAGCTTTACTTGGAACAGCTTATATCCTGCATCGATACCTTTAGCACCATCAAACAGCAACATCTGCCTCTCCCAGGTCCTTGGGAAGGACTCAACAGGTGGATAAAAATGCCAAACCCAGCCTAAACATCTGGCTGACTGTGCGACCAACAACAACATCAACAATAATACCAAAACAAAACAGATTCCTAATGAAACAGAAATATATTTTCCCTGAGATGGGGAGATTTGTTCAGCTAGAACACTCATCATTCCCTGTGACATGATTAGGGCTTTTGATATGTGACTCAGCACTTAGGAGTGGGGAGCTCATTCCAAGAGATGTGCCTCCGTCTGCTGACTGCACAGCTCATTCAGCTGCTGAAACTCTATGCTGATTTGAGATTGTTAATAATTTAAACAACACTAATGAGATTTCAACAGCAGCAAAACAAAAACACAATCTTCTTGAGGGAGGTCTTCTCCCAGCCTAACTTGAATGTCGCCAGCTAATGGTTTCAGAAATAAGAAACATGGAATGAAATTAAATTTCTTCCTGGTCATAGTTTTGTTCTTACTCGTGACTTGTATTTATTTTCTGTTAACAATCCCCCTAGTTTTTTTAGCCCCCCTTACAGCAGTAGTATCAGAATATAAACTTTCTTTCCAGAACTTGTTTTCTTTTTGTAAGCAATTTGCACAGAGATTGTGCAAGGGCAGGAATTATTAAACTGTCACTCTCCCATCTAAGGTACCCTCAACTACGTGGTAGCTAAAAATATCCCTTCGATTCTTTTCGAAGCATGGATAGCCCTTGTAGCAATTTATTTATTTTACAAAATGCCCCTTAATTGATACATGCAATTAATCTTGATTTCAATTTGTCCTTGAACACCAGTAGCTGAAGTTGGAAAGGAAAGTTATTTTTTGTATCACATCCTGTTGGGAGAGATATTCATTCGCCAATTCCAGAATCAATTATTAGTATGTTATGATGATGGTTTCTATCTTCCACATATCTTTTTCTTCCAGCTACTGTTCCTCCACAGATTTAATTGTGAAACCTTCACGGCTTAGCACATAAAAAAGAGGAGGTGTTTCACTCACACGGTTGCAGCTACCATTTTAATTGTTTTGACCCCCTCTGCCCACCCCCCACATAGATGCCCCTCTTTGGCATCACCAGAACCAAAATGTGGATGAATGGGAAGATTAGGATGGTAGTGATGGGAAAGGAGGGTGAATCCATCTGAAATTTCATATCCCTCCCCACTGCCCTCAAAAGGGAAAACAAATTATCTTCAGAAATGAACGTCTGCACTCGAGTTTGTAATGAACTAAGATTTAAAGACAGCAAAAGCAGATTTATGGCTAGGATCACATATTTTGTTGAAAAAGCCATCATAATTGAGGTCATTATGTGAAAGCAAAGGTATATATTTAAACACGGAACTCTACACAGCTATGTAGAAAGAGAGATGTGACGAATGGCCAAGACAGAAAAAGCATATGGGTCTGTGACTGCAAAGTCCTCCTTCACATGGCTTATTTCTCTAAAATCAATTCCTAACTACCTTCCCCTTCAAACACTTTGAAGTCAGACTCTGGAACTGGAGAAACGTGCAAGAGACTTTTAGCTCCATCTTCTCTCTTGTACTGTATCTTTCTTTATTTCTCCCCAGCTAGCTCACACTTGCTGTTGAGACTGAACCAATCCATGCCTTCTTTCAGGCTATGTCCATACAACACACTTAACCAGGTTAAAGATAGCTTGTTAAAGTTGATTTTAACCTTGATCCTTTTTTTCTTTTTGATTGCTTTGCCAAAAAAATACATATTCCAGCCCTTTCAGTTCATTGATGGTGCAATATACTCTTTGAACTTAGGAAATGAGTGAACACAGTAACTGAACTGAGCGTGTGGCATGAATGCAACTTCCATGTGTAAAGGCAAGGATTTGCTGCTATCCCACTATATTGTTTGAATATTAAGGGTTGCCATCTCCATTGTGTTCCTCATCGTTTGTTACAGGAATGTCCCAAAAAGTAAATTATTTACTGTGTCATCTCAGTGTCATTAATCTGCCAGAATTCCTAGTCAGGGTGGCCACCAACAGAATATTTGAGCAGATCTATTGTCTTAGAAGGTAAACTAGCCAATCAGGGTTGGAAGCTAAGTGGGGTCATATCCAGTTTGAGGATCCGCTTGGATTGTAAATTATATAAGAAAGTTTTTTAAAAAACAGAAGAAGACAATGGCAAATTCCTTTCATACTCTTTACCAGAAAATTGCACAGGTGTCTGTGGTCACCTGGAACCCAGCTTGACTCAAAGGACACTTTCCTTTTTTGGCATGTTTAGCATACACATAAGAAACTGTGGTTGCCTTGCTCCGTCTAGTGGTGAAGATACACAAGTGAATTTATGCCTTAGTGCATGGGAAGCACACCAAACACATGTGAATACAGCATTATTGCCCCATGTAATGCTATATATTTTCAACTTCATGCATTTTTGTTTTGAGAATATCATGTGAAAAAGACCCATTACTATAAGAAGACCAGAGAGGCATCTCTCTTTTGGGGAGAGATGGGCTGCATTGCATACTCCAAAAAGAAGGGAGAGCCAGGATGGAAAAATGGTTGGAGTCAGGACAAAAACAAATATTAAAGACAGTTGCTATAATTACTTCCCATGTATTAAATCATTTTGCCATTCTGTCACATTAGAAATTATGATTTGGTAGCAATGTTTGAAGGAGCTTTGTTGCCTTCACCCAAAATGTTTGGGGACCATATCTGATCTCCAGTTGGGTATCCTGCACTAGCTAAATTGGGCCAGGAAAGGGCACCCAGCCTTGCACAACAGAGCCAACTCAGAGATGCAAGTCTTCCCTTCACTTGGTTGCTGTGTTTTTAATAACTTCTTACTTTTGAAAGGATAAAGTCTTCTGTGTTTGATCTGTGATGGTCATTCCCATGTGGAGGTGTCACCAAATGATGAGTTGTTTAGGTGAGCAAGACCCCAAACTTACAATATCCCAAGGACTACCCCTTTGTCTTGGCTTGTTTAGGAAGCCATGAACTGGAGCAGATGCAGCTCATTTTAGAAACGATTCCTGTTTTCCATGAAGAGGACAAGGAAGAGCTGCTCAAAGTGATGCCAACTTTCATCAATAGCACCTGGGAGGTGAAAAAGCCATTACGGAAGCTTCTTCCTGAAGTGAACAGCAAAGGTAAGGGGCCTTGGCATTTGGTGAGAGTCACTGAGATGGGGAGGTCTCCTTTGCTGGAAAATCTACTTATCCTAGTTAGGCTACATAAACAGCATGCTCAGTTTCAATGAGACCCCATCATTCTACATTCATTTCCCCGATCAGCCACAGCTTTTTTGAGAAATATTCTGTGAAGTTAAGCTGGTGCTGTAGACTTGATCATACCTCTGATGGGAAGATCACTGGAAAATTGATGTAAAAGAACATACACATAGACTAGGGAGCTAGTATCATGCAGTGGTTTGAACATTAGAGTAAGACCGAGAAAACAAATGAAAATCCTCACTTATGGGGTGATCTTGAACCTGTTAATTTAATTTATCTTGGATGGTTATTGTAAGAATAATAAAGAGAATCTATCTTCTGGGTAAAAGTCAGGGTCCAATTGCACTTCACCATAAAAAGCCTACTAATAAGATCTGTTTAATTAGTAGGCAAAACCCGCATGGCTTTCCTGGGGTGGCCCATCTTTAATGGAAAGTCCTATAGTGTGTGTATATACGTGTGTGTATGTATACAAACACACAGACACACACACACACACTCATTCTTCAAGCTGAGCTCAATTTCTGGTGATCTCATGGAGACATCCATGAAATTATTAAATGGGCGTAGAGATTTAGATATTCCAATCAGGATGCCCAGCTTTATTTGATCAATTCAAGTTTTAATATCACTGTTATTTTAAAGGCTCTACTGCTGTTTCTGAGTTTTTAATTGCTTCAAAGGTTATTTTGTAAACTGCCTTGAGAAGATTTCACCTCAAATGTCAGTGTAAAATGAACGTCAAAAAAGTTTTTAAAATAATGTATGAAAGATCCTTCAGGTTGTTCTAAACTTGTACCAACTTTTTCACTTTGCAAAAATTGAAACCCAAACATTCTATAAAAAGCTTCTCCTTAAACCAAACTGGAATATATTTATTTTTTGCCTGCAATCTTAAAAACAAATTGTAACCATCAGAAATCAAAGGCCTACTGTACTTTTTGATATTTGACCTGTTCTTTGATGATAATGTATAGTGATGTCCCACAGTAAATATTTGAAGTATTTTACCCACCCCCTGTCTGCATTTCCAAGTTAATGTCTTAAAAGAGTATTTAAGTAACTTAATTGTGTTTGGTTGATGCAAAAGTAAAGGCCAATGAATAGAAGCCTAAGGACTTCTGAGAGTGTTTTTAGGATAGGAAGCACCAATTTCAGAGCCATTTACTCTTCAATTGCACTGTTAGTGACAATCCAAAGACACTTATGGGAGACAAAGCTTCACTGAACACAACAAAGCTAATTTTTTGGAAAAGCAAGTTTAGGACTGGGCTCGCTGTCATGTTTGTCCAAACACCCATCTCCTTAGTTTCAGGAGTAACTCTTAATTTTAAAAGAACACAGGATTTGCCACTTGTCCAAAACTCATATTTCCCACTAAATATAATTAGAGATCTGCTTTTGAATCAAGAACAAGAACACTCCATAGTTAATGGATGTGGAGAGTAAGGAGGATGACCTTGATGGAGATGTGCAGACTCCATTGCCAAGGCAACAAGGGATAATACATTTTTTGAAGTTGAGAACATCTAGGTAACATTTGGAAGCAGCACAGCCACCTCCCTAGTTCACTGAACTATAAGGAGGAGGAGCTCAATCAGACTTGCACATTTCTATTGTTATAGCCAATCTCAATAAAAGTAGGTTTAGCCTCCTGGCGAAGTTGATTTCCTGGTCTGGTCTACCTAGAGAGACTGACAGTGGAGCTTCAAGGTTAATCTGTTCTCTGATTTCAGAAGGGATTCCATTTATTGTGCAGATAATGTACTCACAAGACTGGGGAAGGGGCTGTACTCTTGGTTTGATTATATATCTGCCTCTTGCAGCTATTGACTTTTTGGAGAAGATACTGACATTTAATCCCATGGACCGGTTGACAGCAGAGATGGGCCTTCAACATCCTTTTATGAGGCCATATTACTGTCCTGAGGATGAGCCTGTTTCCCAGCACCCTTTCCGGATTGAAGATGAAATTGATGACATTTTATTGATGGAAGCTAATCAGAGCCAGATGTCCAACTGGGACAGGTACATTTATTCACTAGGTTGAATTGTGCAGGAGCACAGAATGTCTGAGAGCAGAATCCTACTCATTAGACAACTTTCCTTGCTTTCTTCTTTACTTTTTAAGTTTCTAGCCCTTTTTAGAAGCTCTGGCTGTTAAATCTATGGCAAAGGTTGATAAACCCTCAGAAATCTGTGAAGTTAGTAATTAAGATTTCAAGAGGTTGAAAATTGGGTTTCTTCTTCCCCTGTCATGGGCTAGCGGTACATGCCATCAAATAAACTGAATGATGCAAAACAAAGAAAATTATGCAAATATTAAGATAATCTGTAGCATTGCACAATTTTGTTTTGTACTTTGACTTCTTTTGTGTGGAATTTTATATTTTACTGATTTTTAGTACAGAATGCAAATAAACCCTGAGAATCCAAATTAAACAAGATGAGGCATCGCTTGATATTACTCAAAGTTTCTGTCGCTGTCTAGGACAGGAACATCAGCCGCAGGGGTGAAAAGCTTTAAAATCTTTCAGAAAAAAAAATAAAGGAAGAAGCCCTCCAGCTGGTGATGGGAATATTTTACTAATATGTGCAGTATTTAATTTGTGTCTAACACTGTAGTTATTTCAAATAAATAGATATCAAGTAAGCTTATCCTCGGATTTGGAATGGCGACAAGAGAAATGCCATGATTTGGACGAGGTGCAACGTGATCCCCGAGCAGGATCAGAATCTATTGCTGAGGAAGCTCAAGTGGATCCACGCAAATATTCGCAGAGTAGCTCAGAAAGATTTTTGGAGCAATCGCATTCTTCAATGGACCGAGCGTTTGAAGGGGATTCTGGGCACTCATGTGATTATAAGGTGGGGTCACCTTCTTACTTAGACAAGTTGCTGTGGCGAGACAACAGGCTCCACCATTACTCTGAACCCAAGCTCATTCTAGACTTGTCCCACTGGAAAAGAGCATCTATTGCACCCGCAGCAGAGATAACTCTAGAAGAAGAACCATCCAACCTTTTTCTAGAGATCGCACAGTGGGTAACGAGTACCCAGACGGGACTCGAATGTCCCAATGCTCTTCCGGAGATTCAGGAACGGAGTTTGCCATCTTCTCCTCCGCATCTCCACAAAGAACCTAAGGAGGTTGACAAGAAAACTGACCCTCAGTTTGACCTGGATGTCTTCATTTCCAGGGCCTTAAAACTTTGCACAAAGCCGGAGGATCTGCCTGATAACAAACTCAAAGACATCAATGGAGCCTGTCTAGCAGAACACCCAAAAGAAATTGTACAGACAGAAGGGTATCATAAAGAGAGGTGGTAAATAAAGGGACAGAAGTAGGCTTATAGTATCCATGGCTAGTCTCCTCTAAAATTCAGTTTTAACACAGTACCCACAGAGTGATGAATTGTTACCAAGGTTTGAATGCACATGGAACACATCAGCTCTTTATCTGATAATTGTTGGAATGCCTTCAAATTAAAGGCAAGCACAATCCAAGATCTCGTTTTCTATGTCTTGGGAGCTACCTAAAAAGTAATCTGGAGATGTGAATGAAATACTGGGATTTTTTATGCTGCCTTAACAGTCTTGCCTTTACCTGTGGACATCAGCTTTCAGTCCAGAAAAATCCTTAAATCCAAAGGATGCTTTTCTGTTAATTCTGCAAGTATTTCATTCTGTTATGAGAATCATGCAGTGTTAGAGATTTTCCTGTGGAAAACCAGGCACCTCAGTTTGGAAGTATATGATCCATACTGGCCTGGCACTTTTCCTGAAAGCCCAAAGACTTTAATGTTTATTTCCTCTGTCATCCTTACTGCTACCTTTGCAAGGCCGGGCAGAATTACTATCCATGCATTTCATCAGCTATCCATAACCAAGCAGCCTCCAAATGTGTGGAACTTGCAAAGCTCAGAATTCCCACCCAACACAACTTTGGGAAATCTAGGGATTGCAGCCAGAACTCACGCAAGTGGCCCTAGATTGGGGAATGCCAAATTACAGAATGAAGCATTGGCTTAGAGCAGTGTTTCTCAACCTTGGCAACTTGAAGATGTGTGGACTTCATCTTCAAGTTGCCACGGTTGAGAAACACTGGCTTAAGAGGCATGACCTTACCAATTAATTAGCTGATGGCTGAGTTGAGAGCTGCAATGAGAAGTTTTGACATATGGCTCCTGCTCGTAACTATGGCATAGTAGTAGTTTGCTAGCGAGGGACCATAGCTGACTAGGAGATGTGTGCAGGAGGGTTTCTGTTACCTTCATTCAGTAGAAATATCAATGTCCTCATAGCTAACTGTGGGTGCCCATCCAACTCCCTGTCCTGTCTTAATTAGGGTGGGTGAGTTGGTAAAGATTCTTTCAGTTGTTTAAATAATAAATGAAAGCTGGCAAGCTGCAAAGCAAAACACCAGCTTATAGCATCATCTTTGGTTACCAAACCACATAGGCCTCCCTAGGATATAAAGACGTGTGTCTGTGGCCCAGAGCTTTGTTTAGGAGTATATCCACCCGCCCAGAAAAAAGGATAGATCACCTGAACATGATAAGGGAGTCTGGATAAGGTAGGCTGGATTTTTAAAAATTGCCCCTTTATCCATCTCCACCCTCTAGTGGGCTCACCTTCGGTCTGTTCTTTAAGTTTGATTTGCTTCGGTCTCCCCTCCTGATGGAGTACATATCTGTGCCGCAAAAGTCTGGACTACTTGGTGGCCTGTGAAGAGTTATTGTTTTCAGCATCCCTTTGCTGGTCATGGATCATCAGAAGTTTTGCAGCACAAATATTGGAGTCCTCCCTCCCAGTGGCACACGGATAGGACTTAGGCAGTAAGACTACACATTAGATTGACTTGGCTAGCTGCCAAGGAGTCCGGATGGAGTCAAGGCAGAATGGTCTGGGCAGGAAGAGAGCGAGGAAGGGAAACCGATACGTAGCTGTGCTCTGAGGCAACTTTGCAAAGATTTCTTCTTTCTCTTGATGGCGCTAAATGCAAATTTTAAAAGTTTAGTACCAGAACAGCTAATGCTGCCATGACCTGCTAGTAAAAAAGCCAAAAATCCCACATGTGTTCATGTATGAGTATATGTGCTTGGTGAGGAGAGAAGACAGAGAAAGTAGTGCATGTATATGAGAGAGAAGTGTGAATGTGTGTGAGGGGGAGAGGGTATGTGTACACATCCAGCTTTTCAATGATTTAGCTTTTGTTACTTGGAGGTATATTTAGTTGTAACAAAAATCACATCCTTTCTTTTGCCATATCCTCCTTTTCTAGCATATTTTCTTGGCCACTCTTAGATTAGAAGGGGATGGAAAGCAACTTCACCAGCCCTTTTGTGAGGTTCTGAGTCCCCTGGTGTCTTCTCAAAATTCCAGATCCAACCACCATCTCTAGAAGGTTGCTGTTTCCCATTTGTGTGGAAACCTTAGTTCAAAATACATCCAGCACCTTAATAAGTATTGAACATGGCAAGTTGGTAAAATTCTCTTGGCTGAAAGTTCATCAAAATGTGTTGAAGACTTTTGGAGAATTGACACAGATAGATGGCAAAAGCAAAAGGTGAATTCTAAATTTTAAATTTGAATGCTCCATTGTTACCAAATGTTGAACTTGTCTAGAAGCTGGTTCTGATACAACCAGCAAGTTTTTGAAAAACTGGGAATTAGGCTAAGAGTTCAAATGATAGAGATGGTCTTGTCAGACAATCAAAGTTCTGAAATAGAAACACGCTTTGCACCGAGGCTGGTGGTTCTTTGTCTGGCACACATTTTAAGAAGTAGATTCATGGTGGTCTCCCAGAATTATTAAAAACCAAACGTTTGCTCACTGAGGTACAATTACAGTACATGGTAAAGGAATCAATTAAAATTTCAAAGGAACTTAGCTAATTAAATAAGCATGCAGTGAATCTGTTTCATTCACATTTCTGTGCACCTTATTAATTGGTTGAGTTTAATGCATATATTGAAAAAAGTTGTTTACTTCTGCTTAATCACTTGATCATTTTTTAAAAAAATATTGAAAATCTGTAAATAGTATGCACTTTGCTTTAAAATACTTACTTGCGTCTTTTTGAAAATTGATTTAATGTCTTCTGTTCAAATGAAAAATGTATCCTGCTGACTATTTAGCTTTTAAAAGGCTCAGATATTACTTCCGCTGGATCCGCAGTTGAGAAAATATCTTTTAACAGGAATGCTCAAAATACGGTATGATGTCACATATCATTAGAACAGTGACAGAAAGGAATAATATATTTTGCTTGTACTGTGACTTTTTTATACTGTGGAACTGACATTGCTATCAAGAACATTCTTTCCTTTAAAAAAAGGGAGAAAAAAATAATTTTTTGTTGCGAGAAAGAAGGAATATGTATAAATGAAGGAAAACCAATAAGAAAGCAATGTATGATGTTTTATATTAATAACCAATGTTTCTAGCATCAGCCATCTTCAAATATGGTTACAATTTTAGCTTTGTGGCCTGGGTTTTAACTGCATGTAGTATTTATTGGGCAGGAGTGAAAACATTATTCTTTGCAGCTGAACTGCATGTTCAGAAAAAATATATAACACAATTGCTGAAAAAAGATGCAGATTTACAGTTGTCAGTACTTTCCTTCTGTTCTGCATTGTTAGCTTTAAGTAGAGATGACACAGAGGAACAGTTGAGGAAAATATATACAATATGTTCAGGTATTTAGAACATGGTCTAGAAAGAGCAACATGAAAAAACTCTGGAACAAATGTTCTGAAGTATTAATATACCTCAATCACAGCAGAAAAATGTAAACTAAAAAACCTTCTTGAGCCTAATTCAGACTTTGATAAAATGGGCACGGTATCCATCAGTTTATGATTTCCTGTGCTTTGGCAATTTGTATTTATATCCTTGAATAATGTATTAACAAACTTAAGCAAATTATTATTTATGCATGTATTGCTCTGGAGGAATTTTCTGACTGCCAGCCAGTGGAACAGATTGCCACATGAAGTGGTGAGTTCTCCTTCCCTGGAGGTCTTCAAGCAGAGGTTGGAGGGTCATCTATCAGAGATGTTCTGGTGGGTCCTGCACTGGCAGGGGGTTGGACTAGATGACCTGTGAGGTCCTTTCCAATTCTAATGATTCTATAGCAGGGTTTCTCAACCTTGGCAGCCTTAAGCTGTGTGGACTTCAACTCCCAGAATTCCCCAGCCCAAGGTTGAGAAACACTGTTCTATAGTCTTCTGGGTTCTGCTATTTGTCGTCTTTGCTGTCCTAGCTTGGTCATTGGTTCCCTGACTATATCAGCCAGCTTTCTACAGTACTGGACTTTTCAGATATATGGGATCTCAAGGCCCATCACTTCCACACTGAGCATTATGGAAATGGAAATCTAACAGAAGGAAAATTGACAGCGAGTTAAGTGTGAGGAGATGGGGCAGATCCTTCAGCTGAGTTCTGGGCAGATATGCTGATTAAGCCCAGCCCTAAGGAAGAAGTTAGGGGAAAGCTAGGAGTCAAGTAAGGTCCCTCATTTGCTGGAGTTGCGATAGTACTTAGTGTTGATCCACCATTCCAAAAGCTGCTCAAGCCATTGGGCTGATAACACTTACAGTTTTCTGTCTAAAATAGACAACAGAACTGGGGATTGATAAGGCATTAAAAGTTAAAATCTCCTTTAAGTACAGCTTGACTCTTGATAACTTTATGGACAAGCCCATACAGTTTCCTTGGCTGGAAAACATAAGTAGTTTGCTACTGCAATCTTCAGGATTTTTTTGAAACTTCTTGGGATGGGCTTATGGTCTCCCATCCAAATACTGATCCTGCATAGCTTTTGAGCCTGAACAAGGGCATCCATGTGCAGCCACTCCTTAGTGGGTCATAATTCATGGTTAGGGAAAAAGAGCATTTAACTGAGTCAAAAATTGTGTACTGTAGGCTACTTGAAATGAAAGTCTTAATGGGAGGAGGAAGAAACGAAACATTAATTTGCACACCTGCCTTTCATTTTAGGGGGAAATTACCCCCTTGGGGAGGGAAATGAGAGACGTGGGTAAGTACATTGTTGAATTGCCAGATGTAGAACTAGAGATGATATAATTGGGAATCCAGTCCTAGGAGGTAGTGGCCAGCCTTGTTGGGATCAGAAATGGTTAGTCTTTGGATGGGAGACCACCAGGGAATCACAGGCTGTACACTATAGTAGGAAGGCAAGAAACATTCCAGAAGAAGGCAATTACAAACCAATTCCATAGTGTTGCCAGGAGAATTGCACAGAGGTACTGTATGTTCATAAAGTTACCCATAACTAAGCTTGATTCAACGGAACCTTTTTATTCTTGCTATCTTCTGTTGGCAGTGGCTACATCATTCTTGGTTACTTGTGCATTTAAATCACCTGCTGTCTGTTAACTACGTCTCGGTGTGATTGCTGAGGTCCATCAGGCCACGCTGATGGGGTTGCTAACATCGAAATGGCTTTAGCACTTGCCTCCAGCTCCAGACACACACAGTTGATTTATAAATCAGCTGATTTGGAAATAGAGTGGATGAAGCGGGTCTCCTTTATCCTACAAGCACCTTGAGGCTCACTTCAGTCAGGCAACCTTCCGATAGGTTGGCACTGCGACATCCAACTTTCCCTGTGCTGTAGCATCCCAACACATCTAGAAGGTGCTAAATCAAAGTAGACTGGCTGGCGAGTCTAAAGCTTCCAGCATGATTGCAGAGTTGAACTGTATCTATTTGGGCTAACTCTGATCACTGTAACTACTATGCCACACTACCCTGTTTCTTTAAAAAAAAAAAAAAAAGCAATGAAATAAAAACACAGTTCACCCTCTTCACTAGAAAGGGGTTCTCAGTTTGCTTTGTTATGATGGATAACTTGATATGCTAGACGCCTAACCTGAAGATGGGTGAAGACCTCCGCTTCCATTTATCTTCAAAGCGCTTTGACTCTTCTATGCATCCCTTCTCTGGCTCATATCCTGAAAAACGGAGATTGAGAGAGAAGCATCTCCAAAGACGAGATCTGGCTCCAGGGTTTTCTTCTAAGAGCAATTCAGATGATGCTTACATTTGTGATGAGCACTTGAACCCTCTGGATGTGTTATGTCCCTCTCTATTACATTTTGTAATCATAGTTTAATCCTGGAAAAAAATAATAAATCAGACCTAAAGCTAGCAAAAAGTTGTGGGCATTTAAAATGAATAAGTGAAACTTCTTTGTACAAATCAAAATATATATGTTCTTAATTAAAATATTATTGTAAATACATATATGCATCATCATCACTACCTTAAATGCTTATATTCTGCCTTCGAACCAAGTTTTCCAAGTAGACTTTTCTGGGAATGCTCTGAAAGCTTTAAATTTTCAGTTTAAATCTTGTTCACAGAACATAAAATGCGGTATTCTTGAGACAAGAAATCAGTGACATGTCAGCACTTTATAGGTTCAAAACTCAATTCAAATGCCAATAATTGGCAGAATATGTGGCATTTTGTTTCATCTCAAAAGAAGAGCATCTTCATTTTACCAGAAGATATGGATTTTTAGGTTTAACATGTCTCCTGAAAGGGTTGCAATCCCAAAATAACTGATTTAAATATTTATTAACAAAGCCTTTGCCCATTTAATCTAAAATATGCATTCATATGCATCCTGGCCACTTAGCTTTAACACTGTGCTTGGCTTTCTGTTGGATTCTGTCTCTCTTAGGAAGTTTAAATTATGGATTTCAAAATTATATCCCCTTTATACCAGCACGGCTTCTCACACAGAATTCTGAGAAATGTAGATTGTAAGGTTCTTTGGGGAATTCCCGTTAGAAATGTCTGGCCTTGACACCTTTGCAGGACCTGCCCTCTACTTGTGTGGAATGATGGCTAAAATAATTATAGAAATTTTTGCTGCTTACAATATAGTTCATAATACAACACATCACCTTTTGCAACAGTTATTATTAGGCATTATAGTTAAAGGTGATGCATTCTATATGTACAGTCACCTAATGGGCATATGTACATCCAATGAGTTCCACACAGAGCAAAAACTGCCTTCTGCTGGTCCGTGTAAGTACATCTTACACCATAGTTCATATTACAATACATCCCATTTTGCAACCATTATTTATTTATTTAAATTTATTGGCCGCCCAACTTCAGGGGACTCTGGGTAGCACACAAAGCTAAAAAGACATAAAAATAGCTAAAGATATTAAATCAACAGGGAGCCTAGACTGAAATGCTCTAATAACAAAATCCATAAAACAAAACAAAATTTATTGGCATTATAGTTAGAATCTGGATCGCTCCTAAAACTAATGCATTGTATATAGTAACCTAAGTGCACGGGTCTATGAGTCCAGTGCCCACTAGAAGGTTTGAAATTCATAGTATGATTTGGCCATGCATATCTGACAGACAAAACTGGTTGTGTACTGCCTTCTGCTGGTCAGTGTAAGTACATATTATAACACAGTTCAGTATCTCATGGGGGAAGAGGGAAAGGAACCTTGTGAGAGTTCACTAATTTCTGATTTTACAATGTTTAAGTAGACTGTATGGGCAGGTTTTTTTCTTTTCTTTCTTTCTTTTTTTTTTGTTTGACCAAAGTTGGTCTTTACCAGTTGCAACATATACCCAACCCAGCAGTGTTGATGAAGCAAATATTACACGCTATGGTAACTGACAAGGCTTAGCTCAGCCTTCACGACCTGGCATCTTCCATTTGGGTTGGCCATGCAGACTAGGGATTGTGTGAGTTGAAATCCAGCACACTTGGAGAACACTTTTTGGGCTCTAAACTACTTGTACATTCATCTTTGGTTTTGGTGTGATAACTATCAAAAGCAGTAGGAGGTAAGACTTGACTTTCACAGCTCAGCCAAGCTTGGAATCCTTCTGAACTGCACACACTTTTTTAAAAAATCCACCTCGTTGTTTGTATCAATGTGAAGTCTGAAGACATCTGACTCACCGAATTGAAGCCAGACATGTCAGGGTTTGCTCATTGGGTAATTGGGAATGGTCTTTAGAATCCTGTGAATCCCAAGGAGGAGGAAGCAGGGTCCAGATTAGGGATGTGAAGTATGAAAACGCCCCATGCACAAACTACCTTGATTTGTGCAAAGCAGTTGCTTTTTGAGAGTTCTATGCCTCAAACGAAACATGTGCTTTGCGATGTTTTGGTCTTTACACGGAATGGAATGGGGCTGTTTAGTCCCTGCTACAGACCTAAATGTGGTTCCGGGCAGAAATAGTGCAGAGCGTGTGTGTGTGTGTAAGAACGGGAAAAAGCCAAGGCTGAGATGTTCCCCTAGAGTTGGTGAAGACAGAGATTGTTATCAGCAGTGGCTGAAGGAAGATGGGGAAGAAGGAAAGGGAAAGGGCTGAGAAAGGGCTAGTTTTCCAGAGTCCATTGGAGTTGGGCGGACAATAAATTTAAATAAATAAAATAAAATGGGAAGCGGTTGGTGTAGTCCATGAGGAGGAGGTGGGGAAGGAAAGAATGACCCACTAACCTTGCTCTACTCACCCTGTAAATTCCTTCCAGCTTTCACACTGGCGATGCGTGTTTTTTCTTTGCAATTGCCATTGGGATGACGAAAGTGAAGAAAACCACCTTTTTATCCATTCTGCTGTACATGACCATCTGCATAGGCTTCTCTGCCTCTTCTCCAATGTATCCTCAGTTCACATAGTGTTAACTTCCAGGATTATCGAATTATATTTAAATAGAAAATGAAAGACTTTGACTTATCACATGATTGCTTAAATTTTCTAATGAACTTTGATTGTGAAAAAGTCTGGGTATTTTCCCCACCTGCAAAGAAAACAACGAACAATAATAAGCAATTGGGGGTTTTTTGAAGCTCAGCAATATATTTGATATGAACCATTTTTTTTAAAGAGAGCATTGCAGGAAACCTGGAGATTTCTGAGAAGCTTTTGGGGATCTTCACATCGAAAGACGTACTTCACCCAAATGTACCTATCACATTACTTTCTTTTGGGGGAAGCACACTAAGGTTTATACCATTCATTTCAGTTCGACTCTTTGATCGCATATCATTCCCATTTAATCTCTGAAATACTCTTCCGAGTATTCTCTCACCTCAGTTGCATACCAAATCATTTCATCTCTTTTATTCTTAATTTTATTCTCCATTCTATGGAGGCTCCTTGTTTAGGCTTTTTCCCTCACTCCCAAAACAATGTTTTATTTCCTTCAAAATCACCTAAAATCATTTTCTCTTCCTCTTTTAATCTTAACCATTCTGTCCTTTCTTTGATTACATTCTTTGCAACTAACTTTTCCCCTCTATGGACATTATACAGTAACTTTCATCTTCATTGTTTTCAGCAATCACTGCCTTGTATATACTTTTTTTTATTATCCACAGCCCCTCTCACTTCATCCTTCCACCCGCGTTATGCCACATACTGTACTTCTGTGGCACTCTGTACCACAGTTCTTTTCACTGTTTTTCAAGCAGCCAGTGGTTTCTGGTGGGGGGAGGCATCCGAATTAGCTAGAAAGAGGATGGAGCAGGGTGATGCAAGCCACACTCTTTTGTATGTGTTGACACACATGCTCAAAAGGGGTGGGACTTGCATCACAACACCCTGTTTGCTATCTTGCTGATCTTTTGACCCTCTTGCTGATATCCCTTCCAAAGTTTCTTCATGTTCCTTCCTTCCTCCCACTCCTTTTTCATATCAGCCATAACTGCAAATCTTTCTGTAATATAGTAATGTCCAACGCCAGGAATATTATATGAATGTGCAAATGCTATCTATCTATCTATCTATCTATCTATCTATCTATCTATCTATCTATCTATCAATAAATCTTCCATCTGTCACACTCTAAGTGGTATACAATAAACAACATAAAATATAGCAACAACAATACATAGCAAACAATAGTATCTCCTAAAACAATATAGAATGTGCCATGTCTCAGAACAATAAGGTGTTATCCATGCACATTGCTGAAGCTAATTATGTCTGCCTGTATCAGAAAAGAGAGAGGGAGAGCAGCTTGGAATCTGTGACAACGCCTGTCATTGACAGAAGGTGGAATTGAAATGTAATCAATGGATAAAACTGAGATCAGTTAATGGATGATATAGACGGTTCTTCCAGATGACCAGCCTGAGCTGACCCCACAGAAAAAAAAGACCATCCAAAATTCACAATTAAACAGTACCTTTATTAGGATCTATTACCAGCAAAATCAGCTTTTGCTACTACTTCTACAGTTCAAAATGCAGCATGTACAGAGTTTTAGACCGTAGATGCTTTTAGACTATGTAATATGTGCACTTTCAGACAATATATTTCCTTAGCTCAGTGTTTTAAGTCCTTTTTTAATTTTTTTTTTTAAGGAAGAAAAAAAATAGACATTTACAATAATACTCCTGAGTGGAGATCTTTCTATCAGTTGTGGAACTGGAAGGGACCACAACAAGGATCATGGATTCTAATTAAGCCTACTCCTTCACTTCTCTCCATATGTTCATCAGCTCCATTCTTAAAATCAGACCACCTTCATTCACATCTCTTACATCCTTCCCCTTTCACTTAGTTTCACAGGCATACAACATACCGTCTTGCTTTTTCTTCCTTGCTTTCATTTCATTAATTCATACTCTTTACCATTTACTTTTCTTAGATTTCAAATAGCAATTTTCCATATACCATGGTCAGCACCAGAGGGACCCATAGATTTTTGACCTCCACGGTCATCATGGCTTTGATGACCTGAGCCTTTAATAAAATATTTTTGTTGCTGTATTTTTAATTGTATTTTTAAACAGTATAAATAATAGCAATCAAGAAGAAAATGGAGAGCTGGCATTCTACCTTTTGCAAGAAAAGTTCTATACTTAAAAAGCTAAAGAACGCAAACTAAAAACAAAACAAGAACATAGAGTAATACAATGCAGTTACTATGCACTATTTTTCTAGAGTATCAAAATAGTAGTATCATATGTATATGTACGATTGCAGTTCAGTTTGTCAACAACAAATTAACCTGTAGAGAGTTGCACTGTCCAAGGTTGCCTGTCTGTCTGTTTGAAAACTGAGAGTTGACAAATCTGGTTAACCAACCTTTATAGTGTTAAGGGACCCACAATATTACCTCCACTGCAGCTTTGGCAGAACTCCTGTTATGTCAAGGGGCTGCAAAAGTTTCCCCCACTGCATTTCATTGCAGTTTAAAACTGCCACTATGCCTGGACTATATAGTTTATTCTGAAATAAGTTCCACAGTATGGAGGCTCCTGATGGACTAGCATGAATAAAACTTTGAATGGCCACCATCCAGTCTTCTTTTCTGATGACAACGAGCCTATATCCAAAACGTTTTATGGGGAGTTCATAAGACCATTGACTTCAGTGGGTAAAACACAACAAAGAAGATGTATAAGGAGAGAAGGTGGAGGGAGAAGCTGCTGGTGTTTATGGGGCTATGTGAACATTTTCATATATCAGAAGAACATTTTCTTCTGTTTCATATATGGAGGGAGACACTGTTGGCCTTATGGGGCCACCGTGGTGCTTAGAAGTTTGTGAACCCTTTTGAAAGTTCAATATTTCTGCATAAATATGACCTAAAACGTGGTCTGTTCTCCACACAAGTCCTAAAACTAGACCAAGAGAACCCCATTAAACAAATGAGTCAAACCCAAGATACTTGTTTAGTGGGCCACCTGAGTCTCAGGTGGGCAAGCGTCCTGCCCAAACCATCAGGTTCGCGCCCTGAAAAAATTGCATTTCCTTCGCCCGACACAGTTCAAGTATAAAGTGGTGGCAGTGACGCAATACTCTTGACCAAAAATGTCATTTGTAGCATGAAATCTTAATAGAAGACAATATCTGCAGCCCAGGGTTGAACTGTGGAGTCTTTGGTGCTCTCTGAGCTTGGTTGTTTGCTTGCAGACGTTGCATTACCCAACATCATAGGTGCTGGAGAGGGTGGGATTTGCTCCCTGTTTATATACAGTGGCTTGCCCTGCCAATGTTGGTGGGTGAACTCCTTGGGAGTTCCTTGATTAGGGTATTGTTTTCTGCTTGTTTGTCTGGGGTTAATCTCCGCTTATCTGGGTGATGGTTGCTGGAGACGATGCGCTCTGATCTTTTTGCTTCCTTCTTAACTCTTAACTCTTCCCCAGACATTGCAATACGCAAAGCGAGATTTACGGTTTAAAGTCTCTGGCAAATCGATTCAATGCAACTGAAGTCAACCACAGCTTAAGGACACGTGCCAAGTCGGGTCCTGGGCTGCGACTTCCTTCGCGCGCAGCCGGCAGCCCCTCCGCCGTTCATCGGAAGGAGCCCATTCATCATTCTCGCATCTTTTCATCCCCGCACGCGGCGTTTCCGTAACCTCCAATCAGAGGCCTCCCTTCCGCCCACTTCCCCGGTGGTCCCATCCAAAAGTAACAGTTTTTAGGACAGCCCGGGGATTGGCTCCTTCGACAATCCGCGATTAGCATATTCAAAAGCGTTTGCCTCCTGCGGCTCGGATCTCCGGGACCGAGCCGAGAGACGAAGCGCCGGGATTGGCGGAAGGCGACGACTCGCTGACGCCGCCCGTTGGCCGAGCCTCCTTGTCACTCAGCTAGGAGAGGACCGCCTCTTGAGGTGTCCCTCCCTGCCTCGACCTCGGAGTCTTCATTCGGCGCTGGGGCGTGGAGGGAGGCGGAGGTCGGCCGGCCGGCTGGAGGTGGGTTTGTTTGGGAACAGCCTCGCGGAATCCCAGCGCTGGAACAAAGAGGTGGATGAGGAGGTGCGAACTCCTTGCCTGGTAACGGTTTGCACGGTTTCGATCAAAATTCTTTCCTTGCGATGGCTCTCTTAAGTGCTACAGCAGGTATTTTCACCCTTTCGGTATTTCTTTCTCCCGAAGGCCCGTCGTTTGGCGTCCAGCATCCGTTTTGGGGAAAGGATGTAAGTGAAAAGGTCCTGCTGCCTTTTTGGCTGCTGGTTCCAGCTTGGGGGCAGGCCCCTAGGTCCAGGCCGGGCTGGGATTAGTAAGACTTGCCCCAACAGTCACTTGATAACTTTGAGCAAGCTTAACATGGCATTTGGATTGATGGCAACTTGCTTTCTCTTTCACATATGCTCAGAGGCAGGTTGGCTCTCCAAGTCAGCCTTTCCCAGCGTATGGGACTACAACTCCTATCACTTCAGCCAGCCTGCCTTTGGTTGTGATGACTCTGGTGATGGGAGTTGTGGTCCTACACAGCTGTGGGGGTGTTAGATTGGGGAGGTTGCTGTAACCAACGGTGCTCAGGAATGCTTATCTTCCCCAGGATTTTAAATTTTTTTGTAGGGAGCTCATCTCAAAAAACTAAACTATGTTGGAGCTGGTTAGTACCTGGAGTGGAGACCACCAGGAAATCCAGACTGGGAAGTCACTTATGTATTGTTGCCAGAAAGGTATATGGATGGGTCCATGAAATGCCAAATTCAGTTCAAATAAGAGTTTATATTTTTATTCAAATAGGAGTTTACTATTTTAGAGAATAATCGGTGCTGAATTTAGGATAATTGGTGCTAGGATTAGATTAGACTCCAACTAATGTTCTGTTGGGGAGGACCTGCTCAGCATGGTATTTTGCCCTCTCCTTTAAAAACCAAGAAATAATTCCATGATGGGGATAAATTGCATTCTTTCAGGCCACTTACTGATAATCTAGAATACTTTCTCAGTTTGGCAAGGCTTACGAAATACCTATTTAGGAAAAAGAGACAATACTGTTATGATTCAGAGAAGCGAGAGTGCATTTGAGAAAGCCTCCCTTGTTGTTGTTGTTTAGTCGTTAAGTCGTGTCCGACTCTTCGTGACCCCATGAACCATATTGCGCCAGGCCTTCCTGTCCTAAAGCCTCCCTGCCTGTAAATAAACAGGTGGTCTTATGTGAGTTTCATTTAATTTAATAAATAATCTGAAGTATCATTTAAAGTTGATGGCAATCTGTCTTGAAACACCATCGTTGCTTTGAAGTGGTGGGCTTATTTTTGCATGCACAGCTCTGCCCGTTAGCAGTTTTGTGCCCCAGCTTTCGTCCTGAAATGAACCCTTATTTCAGTGTAAACATCAGGAAATGCAGATTTCCAACTCGGAAACCCTTCCTTTGATTATGCTGTGCTGGAAGCCATCACAGATTTTCTTTTAGAGTACAGTAACTTTGAGAATGTGTGTAAAATCAAGACTTCATTGTCTTATTATCTGCTTTAGTGCAACGGAAGGAAGGAAGGGCAGAGAAGGAAAAAGAAGGGGAGGCTTTGCTCTTTAAGAAACCGTTACAGAATGATAGTTGTGTAATATTCTGTGAAAGCATGATGTCGGCATAAGAATAGTAATTTAAAAAAAAAAATTCTTAATCCTTGTGGTTTACTAGGATATAATTCTCCATCATACACTATACAGTATGACTATTCCAGTGTTTCTCAACTTGGCAACTTTAAGATGTGTGGACTTCAACTCCCAGAATTCCCCAGCCTCCCAGAATTCTGGGAGTTGAAGTCCACATATCTTAAAGTTGCCAAGGTTGAGAAACACTGGATTATACTAAATTGTGTGATCCATATGTTTATTGCAGATAAAAACAATGTACTCCCTTGGTATGGTTGCGCTCCTGGCTTTTGTGGGTAGCTGTGTATTGGACTGACTATTGATCCCTTTAGCCCAATATTATCCATTCTGAGCAGCACTGAATCTTTGGTTCAACATCTCTCGGGTCGTCTGTTGTCTTATCTTTTTAGTAGAGATGTGTAGTTCTGGACCTGTGATCCGCAGACAAAGCTTTTGCTCTGCCTCTCTATTGCAGTGATTTCCTATAGCCCAAAGGAGTTTGGAAGGGACCTTGACGGTCTTCTGGTCCAACCCGCTGCCCATAAGTATCTTTACATATGAGATGGTGGGCTGCGATTTCTGTATTTTGACTGGGGGTCCAGTCTCTTTCTTAGACTTTGTTGCTTGACTTGTTTGCTGGAGCTATCTACCAACGGATCCACTTGCAATCTGGTAGGAGCAGGGAGCTTTTTTAAAGCATGTAAGTTGGCTGGTTGGTTGTTGGCATGGAGAATTCCACCCGGTGACAACAGCCAAGTTTATTCCACAGCTTAGCTGCTACATGGCTTCCTTCTTCCATCTCCCACTGGAGTCATTGGAAAGAAATTTGATATGGCACAAGTAGCTCTTAGGTCTGCACTGCATGAGATATTCAGCCTCCTATTTTTATTTTTAGGATATTGGTTTTTTTAACCCTCCCTTTGAAAAGATGCATTCAAGGATTCTCTTAGTGGAAGAAAAGCAAGTGTGGCAGAAAAAGGAGCAAAAGGAAGACTTTGCTGTGTTGCTGTGTCGTCTCATCTACAATTTGTAAAGAATAAAAACGTGAAAAGTGGCAGCCAGATTCATAGGTCAGGCCATGTTTGCACATAATAAGCCTTGATTCCTCAGGATTGCAAGGACAGTGTGAATGCAGATTCATTTTCCAGGCGTGCTTTTCCCACTTACTTTTGCGCAGTGTTCATCAACCTTGACAACTTTAAGATGTGTGGACTTCAACTCCCAGAATTCCCCAGCCAGCCATGCTGGCTGGGGAATTCTGGGAGTTGAAGTCCACACATCTTAAAGTTGCCAAGGTTGAGGAACACTGCTTTAATGGATAACCGAATTGAGATACCTTGTTATCCAGCTCAGAATTATAGATTACTTTATCAAAACAAGCCAGGATTCATATCACAACAAAACATCTTGGTTTAACGCAGGTGAAGGTGTTTTTTTTTTTTTCCCCTGAAAGGAAAAATGCCAGCTGTTTCTTCCTCCTTGCCTGTAATGTATTTTGCTCATCACAAGAGCTCAGGCTGTTGAAAGCCAGAACTAAGGATTGCCCTGGATTTAGATGGGTGCCCTTTTGCGTCTTGGTGATCCTCCTTAATCCAAATGCAAGCAGGTGGTAGATGGATGGGATTATGTGTCCCTTTGTCTAACACATCTGGAGGCTGGAGCCGTAATTTGAAACATAACAATTGAAAAAGGCAATTACCAGGCTGCAGAAAATGACACATAAAAGAGACAGCCTCCTAAATGATGGAGCTGCCGGTTTGCAAAATACGGTATATTTCTGATGTGGTTCCCAGTCTAGGATTTCCGTGCCTGTGTGAAGGCCTCTCTTCTGCTTTCTTTCAGAAGTAAATTTTTGAAGGAGTCGGTACGATCCCATCCAGAGATAAATGATGCGTGTCTGTGTGCTTTTGAAATGAGCCATAAAGTGCTAACTGATATCTGCTTGGAAAGTGTCCATTTAATAAATTACAGCCTGTTCTTTCTCTGCATAAGCGGTGAGCCACTATAGCTGGGCCCTGCTTCTTCTCTGGCTTATGAAGGTCGATTTATTTTAATAAAAAGAGAGGGCACTCTGTCCTGTGCCCCAAGCTGCTTGTTCCAAAAAGTGTGGTCATTCCTCAAGGGTGTTTCTGGTGTCTGTCGATCATGCCAGATTCTCCCTAAGTCTAGTTGGGTGATCCTGTGTGTGACTACTGTAATACAAAAATTAAAAGGCCCTCTGGATAGATAGGTACAGGCAGTCCCCAGTTTACGAACGAGTTCCGTTCCCAGAGTCTGTCCTTAAGTCGAATTTGTACATAAGCCAGAACCATATTATTGTGTAATACTATATAAGTAGTATTGTGTAATGAACTTAACCATTGAGTATTTAATTCAAATCATTGTGTACTTAACTTGGGCTCCGTTCTTAACTATGGGTTGTCCTTAAACTGGGCGTTCTTAACCTGGGGACTCCCTGTAATCTGTCTGGAAGAATTCTCTGCTTTTTCCCTGACAGGCTGGTTTTCTGCATGAAGGGAGGGTCGATAGTTTTTTTTCCTCAGAGAAAAGGGCTTATTTGCTCACTGTTCTCTGGTTACTTCTGCAAGGAATTATTTCTCGAGGGAGCACCTGATTGCGTGAGCCCCATTACAGACCAGAAGTGGGAGTGGGACAGATGGGTTCTCTTCTCAAAGGACATGGGAGAGGATGAAGGATTTTGTTTTGTTTTTTACACACACCCTTAATGTTGCTGACGCCTTTTAATAACATTTGTTAGTCAGAAACGGTGCTCCAAGACTCCTGATTTTTTGCCCGTGTAGACTAACACAGCTGTCCTGCAGTGTCTTGCAATTACAAAGCAATTGTATGTTAAATTCTGTGCATGCAACAAGAATGAATTTAGAAGCTTAGATGCAGCTTTAGGGATTTGTGTAGAAAATGCAGCAATTTGATGCAACTTAGACGTGGGGCCCCATTTGCCTCTAGATAAGCGTCTTTATATAGTGCTCCTGATGAGTTTGAATTGGCTGGCTGCCTCCCTGATAAGATATTTTTCTCACAGCAACGAGCTTGCTACAGGCTTTACAGAGAGACGGTCTTCTGGATGCCAAAAATTACAGGCTGTGTGAAATCAAAAGATGAATCCTCACTCCAGTGAAACTAGTGTGATAGAAAGGAAGTTGTTTTTGTGGGCCTGCTGCGTGGCAAGATCTAGCCAGTGTTGGCTGATTTTGGAAAGTCAAGCAGGGTCACACCCGTTTAAACCATCATCCCAGGATTGTAACTTAGATTGTAAAGTAAAAAACAAAAAGAAAACATTGCAGTCCACCAGAAGACAATGCAAACCAGTTCCACATGGTTGGGCTTCAGGGTTTAGTGACCCGGAGTAGTTGAAGATGCTAGCCACAGTTGGTGGTGAAACATCAGGAAATTTGTTGTCTAGATCATGGTCACTAAACCCTGAAGGCCAACACTGCCCAACAGAAGCTGTGAAACCCTACGCCAGCATTCAGTTCCTTTTTTTGTAATGACTTTTTATTAAAAATTTAAAAAATAGTAAAAGATAACACAAATCAAAATCAAAGAGCAAGAAAAGAATAGAAAGGAAAAAAAAGTGCAGGAAGAAAAGGAAAGAAAGAAAAGAGAAAGGAATATTTAAAGAAGTAACTTCTGATCTTCTTTACAAGAAGTACAAGCGGATTTAGTATTTCTCTACCCGCTTTGATATTACATTATATAAATCACTTCTTCCCATATCTCTTATCTATCCACAAATCCACAAATCATTAATGTTTCTGTCCAGTATCAGCAAAAAGGGTTCCCAGAACTTTATAAAAACATTTCTTTTAACCCTGATTAGACAGGTCAACTTTATATTCCTTTCCTTTGCTCCTAACGTTCTGAATCTTTGCTTCATTAAGATGCTATCATAGGGTTTGATCTCCATCCAAATTTTCTTTCTTCCATCTCTGGAATTTCTTCACGGCTTTAACAGCCCTCTTTTGTAAATCCAGTAATGAGTCATTACCAGGTCATTTTTCATCTCTTGGCATATCGTTTGAATTTCCACTTTCTTTTTCATCTCTGCCTTACAGTCCTCAACTTGTGTTTTATTTCCCAGTATTTCTGCACAGGCAGGAATTTGTTTTACCTCTTCATCCTGTCAATCTGTAAAGTTTTCCCAATTATTCTCCTTCGCACTTCTGGAGGAAGCAACGGTGGACTGAAGACGGCTCTGCGAAAAGCGGAGATGATAACCATGGCGGAATAAAGAGCCGGCAAGTAGACCGGCTCTTTGAAACCCCTCCAGACAAGGAGAGGACTTGAGATCGCCCACAAGTGCTCCAGACAGTTTGGTCCTCGTAAGGAGACCACAAAACAGCAGTCTCTGGAGGGTTTAGAGCTCTGGGAGATGAGGGAATAGCCGTCTTGCTCAAACTGTGGTCAGTGTCTTTGAAAGGACACTAAGTTCGCATACTTCCTTTTCTAATCACTTTCGGAAATTAGTTGAAAGAATTCTCAAACACTAATTTCTTCTGAAAATGTAAATGTAAAATATTCTTCATGTTGCAAAGGGGGACAATATGGAACTTTTTAGGTGTCTTATGGTGAACCTGAACTTTGGTATTTGTTTAGTTAATCTCCTAATTCCCTGGCATGAGGGTGATTTATAATGGTCAGACTTCCATTTTCCAAAAAAAGAGGTGTTCCCAGAGAATCGATTTTGATTTGGGCTGATCTGGCCTATTATGCCAAGCAGGGATCCTTGAGGGGCTCATGGCCCCACTTATACCTCCTGACCTTCAAGAAGTTCCTGCTTTTTGCCTGTTTTCATTTTGAAAGGGTTTAAAGACAGAAATGGAAACATCGGCAGACAAATTACTTCCATTTTTTAAATAGAATTTTATTGTAAGTTTTAAAAATGAGTAAAAATTGAATGCAAACTAAAATATGGTGAAAAAGAGAGAGAAAAAGGAAAAAAGATGAGACTAAAGGTGCAAAAAGAAAAAGTAGCAGAAAAATAGAAAAGAAAGAAAAAAGATATAAAGGACTGGCTTCCGATCTTCTTTATAGCAGTTATATTTATTTATTTATTATATTTATATAGCTGCCTATCTCACACAAGGTGACTCTGGGAGGTGTACAACAATTTAAAAAATACCTAAAATCAACTACATATAAAAAACTGTAAAAACACACAAAACAGGAGGAGATAAAATTAGATTTACTTCTTTCTCTAAAATTACATTGTGACTCTGTTCTTTCTATAATCTATCTAATTGTCAAAACTATAGATCATAAGTTCACTTTTTTTTCCTGTTTTATGCAAAAAGTCCATAAGGGATTTCCAGTCAACAATAAATGAAGATATTGTCTTTTCTCTAATCAAGCAGGTCAGTTTGGCCATCTCAGCAAGTTCTGTCATCTTTGCCAACCATTCCTCCATTGTAGCTATTGCCAAATCTCCCATTCTGATCTTTGGGCTCCCCATACCTCCCAAAACATTGATTTCAAGTCATTTTCAGGGACTTGAGCCAGGTTAAAAGTGAGAACAAGAGCAGGTTGTCTCCTCAAAACCTCACACTCCCATTCCTACCATTAAAACCTTCCAAAATTGCCAATTAAAAAAAGCTGAAATCACCCTGGAAGATTATTTGGGGTTGTCCTCCCTTAATTTGTTAAAAATGAAAATGAGCTTCCAAAACTGAGCCACAAGCTGTTCCTGGTCACCCCAGAAGGTAGCAGGAGCAGCTCGACAGTGGAGCCAGATGGCCTGAGAAGTGGGAGCTCCTCTTTCACAAGCAGAGCCTGTCAAGACGATGTTTTAATTTGGATTCCTGCAACAGGAGCCCTTCCAACTTTAGGATGTTTTGGTACTCTGGAACAAGATCATTTTTCTGCTCCATTCCTGCCACTCACCTTAACTCTAACCATGGCTTGCATTGTAGGTCCTACCCATCCTGGAGAGATCTGCATAAGATATACTCATGAATAGCTGGGAGACACTGCCCTTGGTACTTATGGCTAGCATCCTGCTTCTTTTCTTCCAATCCTAAGCAAGATTAGGGCCCTACTTCAACCGTATCGGCCTGTTATGCAATGGATGTAGCCTGACTCCTCTTAATAACTTTGCCCAGGCAAGTGCAGAAGGAATTCCTGGCCCTTTACTTATCACTCCCATCCATGGCTGAGAAGATGTACGCTTACCATGGCCTTAAATGTGGAGCTTCTTTGCCCCCAAAGAGGAGGCATCAAGGGGCATTGCGGGTAGAATGCTGTAGACTAGCTTTCCTTAACTTGGTGATCCCCAGCTGTGCTGGGACTGCAGCTGGCTGGAAGGTTGGAGAAAGCTCTTTCATGCTAGGCTTGGGCGCTCCCATGGTTGAACATTTGCCCATCCCCAGCTCTCCTTATGTCTCAGTTTCCTCTTTTCTTTGCAGTCTTTTTTCCTAATCAACACCACTTCTCTTGGCATGTGCTATCAGCCTCTGTCTTCTCTTTCAAAAGAGGAACCTTGTTTTGAAGCAGAATCGGGATTTTTTTTTTCTTGCATCAGCCTGAATGTTGAATACTTGGTTGGAGGAAAGGCGGTGTGCGGTTCCTCAGTAGTGCCCCACTCTTGCATGGGAAGAGAGCTTGTGGAAAGCCTCTAGTGGACCTGTGGATGAGACTGAGAAGAAGAGCTGAAAACTGGATGGAGAAGCCTCCTAGGCCATGTGGGGCTTGCAAATTCTGAATCTCTTGGTGACTGCTTAGGCTCGCTGGCCTACTTTATTTTTCTGAAATTTACTTTCTTTTAAAGAAATGAATGAGAAGCTGGTGTGTTAAGTACCAGCCTAATTTTTGGGTCTCAGGGAGGTTGCCCAGGTACAGTGGTACCTCGAGTTACGAACACCCCTCCTTACGAATTTTTCGAGATACGACCATCTCTGGCCCCAAAAATTTACCTCGACTTGCGAACTCCGCCTCGAGTTACGAACCGGATCTGCAGCCATTTTCCCTGCTGCCACGTGGTCGCGGCTTCCTGTGGGCAAGATCGCGGTAGCAAGGAGACGTTCGGTGAGGCTTGTGGTGTGTT
>NW_006533215.1:166175-178293 GCF_000186305.1 Python bivittatus
TTATGTCAGTAGATAAATGGGGACTCTCACCCCGGTGGGAGGAAAAATGCTGGCGGTGCTTGCACGGGAGACAGGAGCAGTTGCCAGTAACACGGAAGCCGCGCACGCCCGAAAAAGGCGCAAAGCAACGGAAACCCCGCCTCCTGTGCTCACCAGCTGGGCTCTGCTCTAGGAGGGAGGCCCTGGCAAACCACTTCCGAAACACCTTGCCTTGAAAACTGCAGGGATTCGTCCAGGCAGTCGCCGCAGAATTGGTCACGATTGAGTGCGGATTAAAAAAAAAAAAATCCGTGGCTAGCGCTTGAAAACCTATTACATTTTTATTAAAAGTGGCACCTGTTTCTAGCTCATATAACCAGATTTAGTGTTAATTGTGTTAAACTCTGAAATAGGGGGAAAATGAGCTGCATTAAATAATGTGAAAGAAGGAAAAAAGAGGGAGTGTTGGTCCTAGATTAAGGGCAAAGGAAGGAATCATATATCTGATGAAGGGCAGGTAGAGTCCCATTACGTTTGGCTTAAGGACTTCACCAAACCTGGAATTGGGACTAATTGTATCTTTTCCTCTTGCTGTCTCTATTCAGGGTATGGCTTTTACCTTAAAAGAACGACAGATGCTGGGGCTTCAAGGACTCTTACCTCCAAAGTTTGAGACGCAGGACATCCAAGCTTTACGTTTCCATAAGAACATAGCCAAAATGACGGATCCCTTAGAGAAGTAAGAACGTGTTGGAGGAGTCTTACTCTTTTGGAGCTGATTCTCTGTGCCTTGCTGCGATTGGATTCCAATTATGATTTAGAGGAGAGCAGTTGCAAGATGACCCAGATACACTGGGGGGGGAAAAAGCTGGTTGGTGGAATTGTCCTTCAAAAGGGGCCAAATGCATTCAAACATTATCTCCATGTCTTACCTTTTGCAAGCCATCTCTTCCCTTCTTTGCCATTTTTCAAGATTTGCATTTTGTTGCTAGTTTTAATGCAAATAGGGCCAGGTCAGTAGGCAACCTCCAGCACCCCAATCCTGTATTTGCAACTTCCCCAGAGTCCTTTGAGATAACCCTACCAAAATTCAAAGGCAGTTTGATTTTTACTGGCATTTTTAAAATGACTTCTGCCTCCAGATAGGTGTGTTCACCCTGGGTTAGGTTTCGTTCATCTATTCTGAGTGAAATTCCAGAATTACCCCTCAGTATGGCTGAAAATTTAAGTCCTGCCCCTCTGGTGAAGCCATGACACGCTTCCCTGGACTTTGAAAGTCTGTATATGTAAAAGCGTGTATCTGTGCCTGCACACGTATTATCCATCTGTGTTGTATAGTGCCTTTTTAAGTCACAGGAACCTTCTCTTTTAGCATTCTTTTTCTCTTCCCCATCCAACTGGAAGCATACTTTATGACTTGAGCGTTAATATATAATCCTCCTGGAAGCAATAACAGAAAGCTGGTTAATTGACCCTAAAGTGACACGCTGCTTGAAAGAATACTTCTTATCAAGAGAGCTGTACCCATCGTACAAATGTTGACTAATCAGAGTTGCATTCATTTTTCCCCTGATATGAAGATTTCTGCAGCCTAATCCAGGGTGTGTTTTTCTAGGGAGTAAATTGAGGTTCAGGAGGTTTATTTCTGAATAAGTATGCACAGCATTTTGGCTGTAGTCTAAGGTCATTTTCACAACCACCTATTAACTGCACAAGAACTAACGTTTGCAGCTGGCATACCTGTAATGCTGAATATGGAATCTGAAACCAACGTTGATTAGAATGTGCATTCTGTTTTAAAAATAGCTCTTGTCGCCTGTTTTATTTTCCACAACGGCTTTCATTTTCCTGTCTTCTCCAACCTTCAGTCCAGCAAGCTGGGATCTTCACCCATCATAGCATAGCCAGTGGCAAGATTGCTTACTTCACATTTGTTCTCCCAGATTCTACAGTCTCCTCTTCAGGAAGCCAAAAATGACATCAGGCATTGTCACACACACACACACACACACACACACACACACACAGAGTTCTTTTCTGTTGGATCTTAAGTTCATTTGGATTGTTTCCTTGGTTTCTACCCCATCTTTCTGCTCAAGCAAATATTCAAGATTGCTAACAACCCTGTTTTAAGAAATCTGAAAAGTTAAACCATAAATTGAAACAAGTAGTAAAATGGATTAGCAATCCATAGCTTGGCAAAAGCGATGGGTCTTTACAGATTTCCTAACTGTCAGTGGAGATCAAATGCAACTGCCAAGGAAGTTGCCTTTCATAACCTGGGCGCACTTTTCAAGGGTGGCCCCATGTAGAGTATACTGCAAGATGTGAATCAGTCCCCAGCTTTGATTGGCTCAGGAATTTAAGGATAGAAGACCTATGAGTCTCTACATCTTGTTCAGCTCCAGTTCCCATAAGCTCTTCTTGCATGTCCAGTAGGAATTGCAGCCCCAGAGGACCATACTTTGCTTCTCCTTCTTTAACAGGCAGAGGACTTAAAGGTTGCATGATTCATTGGAGTGGGGTAGGGAAAAGGGGGTTGCTTAATCTTCCCATTTTGTTCATTTTCTTGCTCAGGTTCTAAACCCTGGGTCCCACCTTTAAAATGTCTGGGTTCCTGTGTTCCTATGGAACATTCGCTGGTGCTTGCCATGTTCTACCAGACGTTGCTTAGAATCTTTTACAAACAAACAAATATTTAAAGTAGGAGGCCGGCTTTTGGCATAGTATTTATTTCCATGAATTGCTATTTCCATGAATGCTTCTGGGTCTTGTGCATATCCCAGTCCACATCTTTAGTAAGTGACAGGAGGCAGAAAGCTAATACTGTTTTTCAAAGTAGGGCTCTCTCCCCAGAAAAAGAGACAGAAATAAGCTGAGGAAATAGAGAGGATCTGGTAAATCTGCTGAGAAGGCTGGGGGCAGCCTTACCACTTCATGTCCTGATAAATGGTTATTTTGTTAAAGGCCTTGCCGTCCTGGCCACCATTTTGTGAGATTGCCAATAGCCTGCTCTTAAAATTCCCAAATTTGGGGGGCTCCTGATCTAACTCCTTGCCATACTTTTTTTTGTTCCATTGGGAAAAATAATACAAGTGGGTATATGGGTTTCTTAAGGTGTGTTAATAGGTTTAGGGGTGTATGGATAGGAGGACGAAGGCAGACAAAGAGCATCATAAATGTCTGTCTCACTTAGATACACACACCACTGTAATCTGAAAAGAGTCCCAGAAGTTATTCTTTTTGCTTTAATATTTCTTACCTCTGTTTATGACTGTTGACATTGCTTGGAAACTGTTTTGGTAGCATTTGTATCAAGAGACAGGATAGAAATCGTTGTAATAAATAATACAGATTTTAAGTAATGAAATGATGTGTTTGTGTATGCTTTCGAGTAGTCTTGACTCCTGGCGACTGCTTGGACAAGTCCCTGGAGTTTTCTTGGCAAGTTCTTTTGGAAGTGGTTTCCCCTGGCCGCCTCCTTCCTGGGGCTGAGAGAGAGGGGCTGGCCCAAGGTCACCCAGCTGGCTTCGTGCCTAAGGCAGGACCAGAACTCCTGGTCTCCCAGTTTCTAGACTGGCTCTCAGAAAAACGATAGGAAGGAGAGAAAAAAAAAAAAAGACAATCCATCTCTCACCTCATTGTTCCTCTGTTGAAACCGAAGTTGCTATTGATTAGAAAACATTGGAGAATATTTTGCTGAGTGTAATTTGTAGTTTGAGTGGCACAGAGGCAGCTTGGGAGAAGGTTAGTTTCCCCTTGATATTTTCCTTCAGGGTAAAAATAAAAAGAGAAGGATTCCTGGATGCCAATCAAAAATATTTCATGATTGTGGATGTTTTGGAATTATTCCTTTATTAAGGATGCTCTAAAAATGTTCATAAGAAAGACTGCATCACCTTGCTTAGCACATTATGCATTTACATGTTATTTTCATGTGCTCAACAAATTTGCATAAATAAACAGTATGACACTGTTAGCCTTTACCTTTTACACAAATGTCATATACACGAACACATAACATGTTGAGCAAGATACTGCATTCCTTTCAGTATATAAATTGTGTTCTTAGAGTGCCTTTAATAAAGGAATAATTCCAAAATGTGTTGGGACAACAATAAAAAATCTTCCAGGTTTTTTTCCTCTCTTCATTCATTGCCTCTTCCTGCTTATTGTTCTCCTTCAGAGGGATCTTCAGTACAAAATGATTCCCGTCTCTATTCTTTGGACAGCCCTAATTCATAGGAGACCTAACCCTCCCTAGGATTTGGACTACAACTCCAGTGGTTCCTTGTCTTTAGCATTGCATATGAAGCTGATGGGTCCTGATGTCCAAAACATGAGTCCTAAATCCTCCTTTATATTCTATTTCATTGTTTATCCATTAAATTTACAACTTGCCTTTTTTCCAGAAGCTCAGGATGGGGATACATAGCATAGCACTTCCTTCTCTAACAGTATTTTTAATTGAATTGTAATGGATTCTGGATTTTAGTGTTGGGGACAATATGCCTTATCCATGCGTTTTATTAATTTTGATATTTATCACTGAATAAATATGTTTTTTCTGCCTGGGGAAGGTTTGTAGCCCCAAAAGGAAAGGCTTTCTAAATACATTGTAAATATGTAACTACAGGCACACAAACTTCATGGTGTTTCTCCGCTTCTTTCTGCGCAGATACATCTATGTGATGGGAATCCAGGAAAGAAACGAGAAGCTGTTCTACAGGATTCTACAAGATGATATCGAACAATTAATGCCGATTGTCTATACCCCAACAGTAGGCCTTGCGTGTTCCCAGTATGGGCATATTTTTAGACGGCCAAAGTAAGGACGCCCTTATAATTTATTTATTTAATTGTTGCTTAGGTTTCTGCTCTTTCATTCTGGCAACTCAAAAGCAGATCTACTGTTCTCCTTAAGCACTATTTCTGCTGGCGGTAGGTAAAGAAGCCAAAAGCTCATCATCAAAGAATGAGCTCATTTTCTGTCAATTCACATTAAAAATTTAGCTCCTCCTTGTCTCATTGCCATGTTCTTCATCTCTTCTTCCTCCTCCCACACTTTCTGTTTCTGCTTTAGAGTCCATTTTCAATTCTCTACCACCCTGGGAGTTGTTAACTTGAGAAGGGCTGTACAAACATTCTAAATAAAATTATTTGTGTTTTTCTTCACCGTCCTTTCACTTCCTGGAATAAATGTTCATTTCCTGGCCGTTCTCCCAAAAGCTCTTCTTATTTGTAGGAGCCAAAGTGAAGGGGGGTTTTTTGCTTTGTTTTTTAAAGCTGAGTCCAGCTGACAATTTTGACTTTCCTAAAGAAGCTAGACTATAAATATCATAATTTTTTCAATTTTTTTGAGCAGCTTCAATGCTGATAAACCTTGTATATGATTAGGCTAGTTGAGTAAATCCATTCAAAGCATCAGTGCCACAATGTAGATAACCCAAGTCACCTTGGAATTGGGTGGCGTCTAAATCTAATGAAATAAATAAAATGGATTGATATTATGATACAATCTAGATAATACTTTCCCTGTTTGGAGCTCTCTAGTTGAGTTGGACCAAGTTGTGGAAGGGTGATAAAGATGTTTTTTTCCCTTATATTAACAAAAAATCTCTATCCTGGAATTTTGTACTGCTGTTTCTAGTCATAGAGAATAATGGGAAAAAGAGAACATTCACTCAAGTATTTTGAATCTTCCTTTCCTTCCTGAATTGTATTTGTTCAGGGATGTTTTTTTTCTGCTTCATTTTACATGACAAAATGCAGTTGATGTGAATGTTAAGATCAGATTAATTTTGTATTTTCAAATTCTGTAAACCTTTTAACAGTGACATATTTCTCAAGTGCTATCTTAGTTTCACTCTTTCTTTAAAGGCATTGTGTTTAACTTTTTGAAATAATTAAGGAGAACGTTTACTATACCAGGCTGACTCTTACAAACACAAAAGCGACTTAAATTAATTGGTGGTGAGAGTATTTCTGTCTTGACTTTTTTGCAGAGGCTTATTCATTGCCATAACAGATAGGGGCCATATCCGATCTATTGTGAACAACTGGCCGGAAAATGATGTGAAGGTACTGACTGTATATTGTGTTTTCTTCTTCCATGTGGATTTTCCATAGTACCAGATAGACTTCCTTGAGAGCAGCTAACAAATAGATAGGGGGTATGCTTGCAAGCTAAACTATGAATCCTTTGTGAGCTTTGTGTGCAACTGCTGCACTTGTGGGTGTCCTAGCATGAAGGTGGAGACCTCCCAAATATGGATTGTAATGATTTTATGACATCTCTCTGGATAAATACCAAAGCTGCCTAAAATTTGGGATCTAACTTTTCTTGCATGCTGTTATCAGTGGTGAATGGGAAGCATAACATTTCTTCTTTCCATTGTATTTTCTGGGTTCATGCAGGTTACAACTTCACACATTATACCAAGTTGAGTTGTAGTTTGTTGATTGTGGCTTGTTGCACTGACCTAGCCATTATGATTTACTATGATGATGGTTTATTCAGGGAACTACAGCTGAGCAACCCATTGCTTGCAGTGTTTCATGCCCCTTGGGTCACACAGCAGATATCAAGTAACGAACTGCCACTTTTAGGGCCACAATTTTAAAAAGCCTGTATTAAGCATGTTCTAACTCTTTTAAGTATCTTCAATCTTGGAAAAAACAGGCTGAACATTTCAGCCCTGCCCCCCCTGGTAAGGCCATTGTGTCGCCATTGCAACTCTTCAAGCTTAACTTAAAAAAAAAAAAGTGTGCGGGTCTCTCTTTGTAGGAGACAGGAGGAGAGAAAATTGAGGATATGACTGACTGAGCTCATTGCAGAAAATCTCTCTTCTAAAATGAGAGAAGCTTGTATGTCTAGGAAAAAGATGGAGTAAGTCCAAGATTGTCAAAGCTGAAGAGAACATCTGCCAACCCAGAGCCTCTGATGGCTTTATAGCAGTTCTCTCCTGCCCATTTTTCCCTTTTCACACGTTCTTTCTGGGATTTGTAGTTTGGTTAGAGTGCTGCACATCTCTAGGTGTTTCGCCCTCTCTCCCTGAACTATTAATCTCAGGATTCTCTGATGAAAGGGCATAACATCTATTGACTATCAAACATGCAAGCTTGGATCGGTGGTTCTCAAGTGATACTCATTAGAGATGTGCAAAATATTTCAAATTTGAAACCGTGAACTAGATGTCCAGACATGTTTTGGTGGTGTCCCAACCATTCTGGAAATGCTTTGAGCTTGTCACAGTCCCGTTGTGGATTCAGAGAAGATGAACTTTAGAGCTTCAAGCGGGCCCATTTCATGCTTTGGAATAATCAGAACATGGTCAGAACGTTTCCGTAAAGTTCAAAGTGGAATCAGACTATTTCGAGTTCAGAGTTTTTGAAATTTGAAACATTTTGCATGCGCATCATAGCTGGATTCAGAAAGAGTCACATGGGATACAGGGGAAGTCAGTGAAACTTTTATGAACTCTTTAAACTTTTCCCGAAGAGGCATGAGTGACAGTATAATATAGTGGTTAAAATGTTGATTAAGAGTGGAAAGACCTAATTCTAGTCCTTCAGCCATGTCCTCCTCCCTCACCCACTAGGTGACTTTGGGTCATTCACGGTCTCTCAGCCCAGCTTAACTCACAGGCTTGTTATGGGGGGGGGGAGCCACAAGGAGGGAGTGCTATGTATGCTTTCTTAAGCTCCTGAATGGAAAGTGAGATATAGATCTAACAAAAATAATCACTAATGATGACCACAACAAAATGCCCTTAAACATATACATTAATTTTGCAGGGGGAAGCAGGCCTGTGTGTCTGTCATGGTAGCCCCCACGTTCTTTGAGAAATGTGAGATAGAAAAGGCTGTCCACCCCCAGGGTAGGTAATGCAGTATGCATTGGAACTGTATGGCAACTGTGTGAGCATATGAAGCTTTCCTTGAATCAGGCCATAAGACATTTAGCTTGGAACTGCCTGTTCCAGCCTTCCTCAAACTAATGTCCCCCGGGTGCATTGGGTTAGAAATTCACAGAATTCCCATATTTCCTGGCTAATAGCTAGCAATTTGGGTTGCTGTGATTCCAACATATTTAGAGGGCATCAGGTTGGAGAAAGCTGGGGTAATCTGACGTCAGGGTCTCTTCAAGAATTCAGTCCAAGATCTCCAAAAATGAAGATGAATGGTTGCTTTGTACCTTGTGAGGGCAACAGGTTCACTGCCAAAAGCAATGTTTGTACAGTGATGATCGCCAATAAGAATCACAAGACGTTCTGGATGTAGGCTTTGCTCCATTACGCAGAAGATTCCCCATGCCAGAGGCAGTGTCCTAGGGAAGGCACTCACTCTGTGTAATGGGCTGGGAGGATCTCCTTGAGGAAGAGGGGGAAGAACCGCAGCCAAGGCTTTCGTCAGATAAGAGAAATCTGAGTCCAAAGCAGGAATGTAATTTGAGAAAGCGTTTCAGATTTGACCTCCCTTCCTAGTTCTCTATAGGATAAACACAGGGAGGGGGAAGACACATTCAGAGTTGCAAGATTCTGTTGTTATAACTCTATAATAAAAGTAGTTTTAGTATCATGACTTGCTCAAATCTGGTCTACCTTGAAGGGCTGACCAGGCTTATTGTGGGTGAGGTGGTCACAGAGCAGGGTGAGATGTGATCCAACCTAATTAGTTCTTCAGCCTAAATATAATTGAGTCTTGGTAGTTATAAAAGCAAAAAAGACCATAAAGCTAGTAAGGGAGGGGGTTCCTTCCTTCCTTCTTCATGTGATCTGATGCAGTTCCATATCCACTTTTGTCCTTCAAGGCTGTTGTCGTCACAGATGGAGAACGCATCTTGGGCCTTGGGGATCTGGGAGTATATGGAATGGGAATCCCAGTTGGCAAGCTCTGTTTATACACAGCCTGTGCTGGAATACGACCTGATAAGTGCCTTCCTGTATGTATTGATGTTGGAACGGACAATCAGGTAAGTTATTACATGTTCTACACCCGTCAGATACCAGCTGCTTGTCTGTGGTGTTCATTGGTGGGGTGAGATGTTCCCGAGCAGGGGTTAGGCTAGATGTCCTCCACCTCTTGCTACTAGGATATTGATATTCTTTGGCCATTGTGTTTGTCCTGCCAAGGAGGACCCAGTAGGAAACAGAGGTAGGGAAGAGTTTCTTAGTGCTCTTTTGGTTCTCTCACCCAGAACATCTGATCCAAACAAGTCCACTGGAGCCTTGGCCAGAATTGTAAAATGTTGACATGATCTTAGTGAACACATTCTCAGTACCTCCCTCTAAAATGCAAATTTCTTTGCACCCTTCCCTTGCAGCATTTGTAGAATATTTTTAATAGATTACTAAGTGCTTAAAATTCCACTACAATGAAAGGATTCTCAGTATGTCCTGCAGGTAGTCTTTGACTTACGACCACAATTGGGACAGGAACTGCTGTCGCTAAGTGATGTGGTCATTAAGTGAGTTGTGCCCAATTTTATGACCTTTTTTGCTGTGGTTGTTAAGTGAGTCTGGCTTTCCCCATTGACTTTGTTTGTCGGAAGTTCCCTGGGAAGGTTGCAAATGGCAATTATGTGACCTCAGGACGCTGCAACCGTTGTAAATACATGCTGGTTGCCAAGCACCTCAATTCTGATCATGTGGCCACAGGGATGCTGCAATGGTCGTAAATGCAAGGACCAGTTGTAAGTCACTTTTTCCAGCACCATTGTAACTTTGTACGGTCGTTAACGAATAATCATAAGTCGAGGACTACCTGTATCCATCTTCCCTGGGAGTGGCAGAATATATTTGACTCAGTGTCAGAGACTAATAGTGACTTTACTTTGTTTTCCCATTTTCCTAGACACTTTTGCAAGATCCATTTTATATGGGACTGTATCAGAAACGAGACCGCTCACTGCTTTATGATGAGTTAATTGATGAATTCATGGAAGCCATTGTAGGCAGGTATAAACCCCAAATCACTTTTCTCTCCCTTATTCCACTCCAAGCATGGAAAGACCCTGCACATGTCAGCAACCAACCTTTCCTGTATATTCAAGAAGACTTTGAGGGATCAAAGAGTATCTGTTTAACAAAGATGATGTTGGCAGCTGGCATCCCAAGAGATGAATATGGTCACAGACTGTCCTTTTGTGGGCCATGGAGGGTTTCCTAACTACGCAGTTGAAATTTAGCAGTGGAATTCCCTAAAAATGAGCAGTGTGGCATCCTGACCTTCCGAAATAGGAAAACTGCAAGGCATGCCCTAAAGCCAAATGAGTGTAGTTAAAAAAAGAAACAACGATAAAAATCTTCCAATCGTGTATCCACGAACCTTGCTGCTGGTCATTGTCTTCTCTTTCCTTCCACCTTTCCCAGCATCAGAGCCTTCTCCAGAGAGCTGGGTCTTCACATCACGTGTCCAAAGTAGGATAATTTCAGCCTGGCCATTTATGCCTTGAGTGAGAACTTTGGGTTGATTTGTTCAGTGATCCATCAGTTTGTTTTCTTGGCTGACCATGGTATACTCAGGAGTCTTCTCCAACTTCTCCAAAGTTCAGAGACCTCAATACTCTTCCTATGCTGCTGCTTCAAAGTCCAACTTTCACTTCTGTATAGTGTCACAGAAAATACCATGGTGTGCACGGTTCTGATCTTTGTAGTATAAACACATCACGTGCCTAAAACTATCCTGCGTGAATAGTAAACAAGCTATTGGGCACATTAGGTCTGTTGGTAAGGCTCATAAAGATTTAAAAAATCCTAGATGTTAGAAGAAATGTGAGAAAATTGGGTTCTTATCTTAAATGATAGAAAAACAACGTGGGGACTGAAGACTGAGCAAAGGTCCCCACGAGTTTTCAGGGAGCCGAGGGATTTTCTCTGATCCTGGTCTACATCATAGCTTGCTGTACAGCTGTTTCATGTGTTTCTCATCTCAAAACAGCTGGATGCTGTGCCATCAGGGAAGTGCTGCAATGGGGACCTGAAGGCTGCTGGTGGCCCGCTGCTTGGCCTAGGACAGTGATGGTGAACCTTTTGGGCTCGGCGTGTCAAAAATTTGGAAAATGCCTAACTTGACTCTGCTGGCGGGTCACCCCCTCCCCCCCGAACAAAAGAGAAACAATTCTTTGCATACTCATTTATTAAAAAAAAAATACAGCCCAGTCATGTGTGATGCTATGTATTATATAAAGAAACATCAGATAATTACAAAAATGAAATACAGCAGAACAAACTCAGTTTCTTTGGTAACTCAAACAGAACAGTTGTTGGGTGTTGGTGAACGCTGGTGTGTCACCTGTGACATATGTGTCATAGGTTCACCATCAGTGGCCTAGAACGAGGAGGTAGAAGCTGTGGGCAAAGAAAGGAAAAATCCAAGAGGACCTTAAGTCCTAGAGATCTAAAGATGAAGGCTGCTCCTTTCAAGTTTGCATTGTATCAGAATAATGTCCAAATATCCATTTTGGTGCCATGTTGGCCTAGGCCACTTAAATTGGAGAGGTAAATGTACAGGGTGCAAAATGTAGAACAACTAGAAGGCGTTGCTGTTCATTTAATATTTCTCCCTGTGTCTTCCAGGTATGGCCAGACCACCCTCATTCAGTTCGAAGACTTTGGCAACCATAACGCCTTCCGCTTTTTGAGGAAATACCGAGAAAAATACTGCACTTTCAATGATGACATACAAGGTGAGCAATCAGCCCTGGGCTTCTGGCGTCTCCCCACGAACCCATCTGGGCTCTGTTTTCCTTGCGTTTCGACGGGCGCCTTTTTAGCCCCTGAGAAATGCGTGTCTTTTCTTAGGGACGGCGGCGGTTGCTTTGGCTGGATTATTGGCAGCGCAGAAGGTGATTGGAAAGCCCCTCACCGAACACCGGATCCTCTTCCTCGGGGCAGGAGAAGTGAGTCGCGCAGTTGTTTGCATTAAGGCTGCTGCATTTAGTTCTCAGTTGTGACGGTTGTTGAGCCAGTCAGAGCTGGGAGCAGCGTTCTGTGCTGAGGATGGGTTACAACTAGACTGCTGCAATGCCCTCTGTGTATGGCTACCCTTGAAGAGTGCTTAAAGCAGTGTTTTTTGAACTTGGCAACTCTGAGATGTGTGGACTTCAACTCCCAGAATTCCCCAGCCAGCATGGCTG
>NW_006533215.1:212129-232802 GCF_000186305.1 Python bivittatus
GTACGCGTTGTGTTCGTCGTCCTTCTCTCTACCTCTCTCTCTCTCTCTCTCTCTCTCTCTCTCTCTCTCTCTCTCTCTCTCTCTCTCTCTCTCTCTCTCTCTCTCTCTCTCTCTCTTTCCTCTGTATTGCTCTAGAGAGTTAGAGAACTCTCTGGATTGGTTTCTGCAGTGCTGGAAAAAGGGAAAGACAAAGGAGAATTTCCATTGTTATTAGTGGAAATTTGCTTTTCTAGATGAAGCCCAATAGCAGTTAGAAAAGGTTAGATACTTCTCTTTCAGAAAAGCATTTGCAAAATTTGTTTATGAGTGGTAGATAGGATAGGAATTTCCAACCGACCATATGGGCAATTTTAGGTAACTTCTCAATTAATTTAGTAAGGATTCTATTGAATTAGAGCAATATTCTGCCTGCTAATAAAAAAACAAACAAACCCTTAAATCTTTTTAAACCTCTTGCAACTAACCCTCCCCCCCATGTTATTTCAGTACTGCTGTACTCAATAATCACCTCAGATTTGAATGTGACTCTTAATATTATATGTCTTCAGTTTTGAGGATATCTCTGAGATTCAGTTTCTTCTTTTGTAAACAGTTGTACATTATAAACACTCCCACTATTCTTCAGATTAGCCATCTTCTTCCCACTCTGCTTAAAAGTACTTTTCCCACTATTAAGTGACAATCAAGAAAATGAGATCTCATTGCAAAGGTTATTTCCTGTTAATATTCATATTTTGTTGTTTGCTTCTAACAGAAATGTATATGTCATGGATTATAATTCTGTGGCATTATAATTAGTGTATAAGGATGTACATACTCATGGTTAACTTAACCCAGTTTTCTGAGTTTGCACAACACACTTAACCATAAACTAACTACATGGGCTGAGGTTGCACAACATGCTAGATTAAATGTGCTTGGCTGCTTTGTGGTTCATGTGTCTTGTGCATACCCTATATGAATCTACTTAGAAGTAAGTCCCATTGAATTCAATGGTAGTGACTCTCAGACCCTAGCTTATGCTTTGTTCTATAATAATTGACAATTTTATGCTATTCTTCTGAAACCATTTTTTAAAACATTAGCCTTTCTATTTACATTCAGTGTTTTTATTATCCTTTTGTTTTAATGCTAAACCTTGTATTTTCACACAAAGGTTATTGTAAATGACTCTTTGTTTTGTTTTTCTTTCTGTATAGTATGTCTGTCTTGAATTTCTCTTTGACAATTAAGTATTTTGAATATTATTTGATTAAGAATCTAAACATATGCACAAATGTGTGTAGAGAATAACATCACTTAGGCATATTATTTTCCTGCAGCTGGATTTGGCTTCCATCTAATCATCAGTTTTATACTCTGTGAAATGTTACTTTTTAATCCTTTAATTCATGCTTATATATGTATTCTTTTTCTGGGAGTCTTGTTCCTTTGATATGGAGGAACCTGCCATTGGAAATAATAATACATCATACATTTAAAGTGACTTAGTGGGGAACATGTGGCCCTTTAGATGTTAATGGACTCCAGTTCCTGTGAGCCCGCATCAACATGGCCAATGGTCAAGGTTGGAATTGTTAACTTGCAGTACTTGGTAGGCCACATGTTCCTCATCTGTCTTTAAAAAATCTTCAGAGGTGACTCTAAAGTATTTTCTTGCCTGCAGAGATAAAGCTTTCTGAAATAGCATCTTTTAATTAGTTTCTTTCTTGTTATGGTGCATGTTTTTCAGGCCTTTGGTTTGTTAACTAGGCTTTTCTTTATTGTAATGGTGCTCTTATTGTTACAATTCTTGTAAATAGTTTGGTGCCTTAGAAAGTGTAAAGCAGGATAGAATTTCTTTACTAATTAAACAAAGTGAGATTTTTGAAAAGTGTTGAATAACATTTTTATATCTGTTAAGGGAAAGGACATAATCAAATGGATTGAGATGCTGAGTTGATGAGCATTTCCTGCTATCCTATGGAATTTTTAAAAAAGAACCTCCTTACTGATTAGAATAATTGCATGTGTTATGCAAAGAAAAAAAGGGGATACATTTCTTGAAATAAGTAGAGGGCTGGTATGAAAAGAGCCTAAGTCTATTTTCTGGAGACTGATTTTACTGAAACAAATTTAAATCACCAATCCTAACAATAATTTAAATCTTCACATAAAATCTCTAGTTGCAATGATGTGTTTTATTTTTTCTCTAAAAAATAATCATATTAGTTATCTATTAAGTATTATTTATATTTGAAGCAGTAAAGACAAGTAGATATAGTTTATCACATAATTTATAGAATATGGGTAGGGAACTGTCAGTCTGTGAGTTGTAAGTGGCATGTGTACCCATCTGAGCTGTTGAGGCTTCTCCTTTTCCCTTGCAACATTTAGCCATGTATTTGTACTGCACCCCTGCAGATCACTCCACCCAGCAGTTAAAAGGTAAAGCTATCCCTGAATAAAACTCAATTTCTTGTGATTCATCCAAATAATTTTCTTGGCATCAGAATTAAGAAAATGGTTTGCTGTTGCCTTCTTTCTATTTTTTTTTTTTACTTCCCCAACTAGGTAACATACATGGAATTCCAGGGTGGCTCCCCCTCCCACTACTGAGCAGACTTAATTTTGCTTAGCTTCCAAGATCAGCCAAGTTTGGTTAGGTGCTGCAACAGCTAATCTTCTATTGTTCCCAATGAAAAAAGGATTTTTTAAAAGAAAGAAAAATGGGTTTGGGGAAAAAGAAGAATGAAAGAGGTATTTGCACTTATTAAAAAAAATCATAGGGTTGGCTCTGACAAATTGCTGAGAACAACCCTTGCCTAAGGAAATGCTGCCTTTAGAGAAATGTTCATCATCACCACTACAGAAGTGCTTTTCTCCGGCTTCTTTTACTAGTATGCCTATGATTATAATCTTACATGATTCTTCTGGGAAAGTAACCCCATTAATATAAGACTTGAAAGTATGCATGCTTAGAACTGCATGAATTGATCTGTTGATCTTTTGTCAACATATTAAAAGGAAACATACAGATACACAAATGGTCCTGGTTTATAAAGAGTTGTCTTTTTGAGATACGTAGAGGCAATTCTTATACCAGGCAACCTGACAAGTAGCTGTTTTCAAACCTAGGGTAATTCTACTTTGATTTATTACTCCGATGTATGTGACACTCCAGTCACAATACACTAATGCATTATTTAAATGTATTCTTATTTTATTTGTGTTTTTAATTATTTCTGTTTCATTTGGGAGAGTATTCTGTTTGCTTTCTTTACTTGCTACTAGTTTTGATACGGTGTTTCAACTGTTTTTACTGTTCATTACCTCAGAACATTTACAAAAAATCAGCATATAAATCCTAATTTATTATTAAAATAAATATATTTAATAGTTTTAATAAATGTTAGTATTTATGGACTTGAATTTAAAGGGAATGTTTGTAAGGTTAGTGAAAATCATTTTCAGTGGCGAATTATTAGTCATAGGCCAGTTATTTTACAGATCCGATTACTAGAATGGTACCCAAGCTGAGCATAATAAACAATAAAAATTGGTACATGTCTTATTTAAAATATGTGAACTTAAATAGTTCAGTTTTTTGAGTGTCTGTGACCAAATACCTTTCATATTTACAGAAGTAATAGTTAACAGACATCTACTAGATCAGCATGAGAAAATGTATAATATGCTGAAAGTGGTGGATAATGGTCATGCATTGCACTTTAACATTATTTAAGTGAAACCAATTAATGAAGGCCTGTCTTCTCTTGGAGGGGGAGAGAATTCTCCCGCTGAGCTTCTCATTAATTCTCCAGAAGAGTTTTCAGAATGGAATGAAGGAAAACTGCTTGATTCTATGGATAGAAATGAGTTAACAAAGGCCAGCATTACCTTCCATTGCACTGTATTTTGTAAACTAGAAAACAAATGGTTTTCTGCTTTTTCAACTCCCAAAGGGTTCTTTTTTTTTTTTTAACACTTTTACACTTTTGAACAAATTAATTTGAACTGAAAACACTTTTTCTGTTTCTAGGATAGCCAACAGAAGTTGCTAATGCTGCTATCGAAAGCCAGGATATTATTTCCAAAGCCTCTAATTGGTAAATGTTTCACTGGCTTCCAGGTGACCACTGGTTTAATTTTCCTAAGCATATTATCACTATGCATACTTCCTGAATGATTCTCCACTAGACTTCAAATGTCAGTGATAGTGATTACTGAATTTATGTCACATGTTTTGCTTAGTAGCTATGGTACAATATTATTGGCAAGAAGAAGCATTGATGTTAGCACTTGGATCCATTAGGTCATTTTTAAAGTTTCTATGTTGTCACTTAATATTTATTTAGTCTTCAGTCTCATTTTTCAGCATATGCTGTTAACTTTTATAGGATTGAAAATTTCGGGTTTGGCTTCACTTGATGGAATAACCAGATCTTAACTGCTGTCCTGGAACTCAGAAGGGAAGAATGGGATTTCTGTGGGGAGGAAATTCCAGAGGATGGGAGTGGTGTTTGAAAATACCTGCTTCCAAAGCCCCACCAGATGGCATTCTCGTATAGACAGAACCCGGAGGAATACGGGAGAAGGTGGTCCCTCAGAAAACAGGTCTAGAGCCATGTAGGGTTTAAAGGTGACAGCTGGTACCTTGAATTGCACCTGGAAGCCAACTGGCAACTTAGATTGGTGTAAAGGGGCCATTTGAAACCTCCAGTTATTCGTTATTAGTAGAGTATAATGGTGAGAGGCAGGGCTCATGAATCAGGTGCTGAAGCTCCTTTTGTGTTTCTGTATTAAAGATAGTATTTTTAGATTCTGTGCGGTTCCTTAATATCAAATATATCATTTCTCTATATTAAACTTCCCCTTCAGGTATAGGAGGAAAAGTTATTTTGTTGTATAGTTATTTACTTATTTTTCAGTATTTATATGCTACCCCAATCTTGATGACCTGGGGTGGGCAGCAATAGTGAAAACAGATCTTCTTCAGACTTGCTGATTAATGATGGGAAACTAAAGCAATCATCCAACTGTCTTCAGTGATACATGAACACTTAAAGGATAGAAACATTCTTCTAGACAAAAACCAGCATTTTTGTGCATTCTTTTTAGCCCTGAACTGATCACAGGAACTGGCAAGGCTTCTTCTCTATAAGGAAAAAGAGCAAGGTGTCGGCCCCTTCCCCACAATTTAATGATTGGGTAGAGGGCACTATGTAAACACTAGCCAGTGTCCAGAGAAAGGAATGAGCTAGAATATTAAAGGACGATAAGGCTTTGCAGATGTGTCCCTCCCCCTTCAGAAATCCCTCTGGCAACAAAGTAGAAATGGAAGTTGGAGAATCTAAGGAAAGAGGGAGTTTTTAATTCACACATTAACAATTCCCTGTGAGTTTTTACATGTCCCCATCTGTATTGCTTTTATGGAGCTAAACACTGGTAAATAATAGTTACTGATGCAAGCTATGCAAAGACTGTAATGATATTTAAAGCATGCAGAGCATGCTTCCAAATGCTGTCTCTTAATTGTTCAAATATCCCTTTGGGACAGAAATATTCTGAAGAATGAAAAGAGGCAGTACATTGCACCAGCATAGCACTCCTAATTGGAAAAGCTGTCATTCATTGAATTCCGTTGCTTCTGTTAAAAAGATGACTGGGTTGATAGCTTAGATTGGCATTTTATGGAGACAGACTGAAGCCACATATGCAAAAAGGATATTCTGATGATGGCTCTGTGATTCAACAAACACGTGTGTATTGCTAATGCTTTCTTGGAAATGATTTTGTAACTTCCCAGCTATCTTGAATGTTAAATGTCAATTGGACATTAACTCTTATCTGGAAAGAGAGTGAAGTATCCTTTTTAATCAGTATCTTTATCAGAATATAAAAGTCACCTTCACTAGGTTTTCAGTGTTGAACAGAAGCAAGGAATTTATTAAACATATGATGCCATTATGCTTTTCCTAGCTTTTTTGAGAAGATAGGTACATGTAAAGGTGATACATTACTGAGGTTATTTTTGGGCTTAGTGAGGGCTGACCACACCATGACTGGATTTATTATAGACTTTAGCTTCTTTTGGGGGTTGTGTGACTTCCTCCAGCCATTTCCACAGTATTTTCCCATTGAGTGTGGGCTTTTGGTGCAAGAAAGTCTGTGTGCTTAATAGGTTTGATTGAAATACTGCCTTTTAAGCTTCCTATCCTAGAGTGTTAGACATGTGCAGACTTTTCTCTCCCCAGGTGCCATTGCTCAATTTGTGGCTGTCACTTGGAGCTGGGGAAAGATCTGGGGCATATTAGCATTTTAATATTGCAAAGAAGGAAACCGGAAATAATGACAGAAGTACATAAAGTGAGTATGGTGTGAAGCCAGTCAATGAGAAGAGTTTGTTTCCCTTTTATAATTCTTGAATCTAGGGTCATCCAAGAAAATTAAATAAGGCAGATTCAGGTCATATGAAAAGAAAGAATTATTCATATAGTATAAAATTTGCTGTCACAAGATGTGCTCATGGTCACTAGCTTTGAGACGTCTAAAGGATGATTAAACAGATCCATGGATAGTTAAATTATGGAAAAAGGCTTGCTGGCTTCCTTTAAGCCAGTAAGCTTAAGCATTTAAGCCTAGACAGCTAACTAACTTGGGTACTTGGAAAAAACTTGGAAGCCTGCTGACTGCCTTTAAGCATTTCATTGAATGATGTGAAAAATGGGATGCTGGACAAAATAAGCCTTTGCTCTTTTATGTTCTTGAAATGAAAGAACATTAAGTAATTCATGATGCAAGTTTGCCTTGAGTGAAATGTGTAGCTTCATCTTGCATCTCTTGGTATCATCTGGAGCCTTGCCTAAAAAGACCAAAACTTCCGTGAAACAGATTTAAAAAAGAAGCACAGTGTGCTAGATGTTGATTTTTCTCCTTTGTGCCCTTTTTACTACTGATACTGTTACATAATTTTGTATGCGCATGTTTTATGTATATTTTTTGAAAAAAATATAATTATAACAGAATTATGTAGTGCTTTAGATTTGAAGGCAAAATGTGCTTCAGAGTACATGGGGTTGCAAATGTAGTGCCTATCTCTAACTCCTTTTCTTAGGATTGCACAACAGCTGCATGATGCCAAGAAAAGGTGTGGCTGCTTTCAAGTGTTGCAGACAGGTGCTACCTTGACTGCATGCTTGGAAACACATTTTTGCCTGATTAGATTATTTGGAATTTAAATCAGATTTAATAATTTAACCCAATGTTTCCAGCTTTATTCTAATGTTCAGTTTGTCTTTCCCTCTTTGCTTATTGTTGCATCTGTCATTGCAGTTGCTGCTTTCTACTAATTATTGGTGGAAAATATATGATCTGCTCCTTTTCTCAGATTTTTTTCAGATTTTAAATTTCAAGAACTCTCTTAAAGTATATTTAATATAATTGAATTTGTTTTATGTATGTTTGTATAAAGTCAGAGTGGGCAACAGGCCATTTGTACCCTCTCCCAGAGCTTATGTGCCTGAACACTTGCTAAAGATTTTCAGCAGCGGCAGCATCACAGTACTGCTTTGGCTGTTATGGAAAGACACTAAACATTTCATAGTGATAGCATTTTTTTTGTAGAGCAGCTATGCTCTTAACTATTCAGGTCCAGGTGAGATGAAAGACTGCATTCCAATTCCATAGTTTCATTTGTTATTTTAGCACCACAGTGCTCTGAGGTCCAATGTTTATTCATGTGTGGTAGAATAATATTTTTCACTTGGTTGACTGGTAGATATATTTATCTTTCTGAGCAATTTTCCCAGCATTATGGCTTGTTTAGAGTTAATGGCCTGTTGCTGAATTTCTGTTACACAACTATTGTTGGATCCAAGCTAAATTGTTCAGAATCTCCACTTCCATTTTCTTTCTCTCTCAGCTTTTTTTTTTCTTTTTTTGGTTAGGGAGATCTTGATTGTTCTACTTGGTGGAAGACAATATATAAATCTGATGATGGTGATGATGATGATGATGATGATGGTGACGACAATATCTTGTGATACTTCTAGGAGGGCTGTTCTTTATGAGAAGTGAGGCAGACTGTAGTGAATAACCTGAGGAGAGGTGGAACATTGCTGGATGATGAGGGGTCCTTTGACTCTGCCTTCTGCCCTCCTGGGGCATGATGAAGCTTATGTTGAATTGTTGTGGGTAATTTTGTTTTTAGCTTGCCTGTGGATTCTATGTGTGTTCTTGTTCTTACTGTTTTGTGTTTTTTATGCTGTTTTTACTTGTTAACTACCCAGAATCATGAATTTGAGATGGGCAGCTATACAAATTGGGATAAGGAAGGAAGGGAGGGAGGGAGGGAGGGAGGGTTGAATTTCCACTTCTATTGCTATCACCATCTTTCTGGAGAATGGAAAAACTTTGAGCAGCCTTCTCCTTAATACCAACTTGAAAGAGTGATAGGGCTCTCACAGCCTGTGCAACTTAGTTGTAAATTGCAAATAATAATAATAATAATAATAATAATAATAATAATAGCAGCAGCAGCAGCAGCAGCAGCAGCAGCAGAAAATGAACTTTGAAGCCTTATTTCCTGGCCCTAGTTGCTTTGAGGTATGTGGGCAGAGAACAGGAGCCTTACCTTCTTTTGAGATGAACACAAAAGCCTCAATGTTATGATTTAAGGATGAGTGTTACTGCAAATAAGAAGAAAAAAAAAAGTAAAGCCTGATGTTCCAACAATTACAGTGGAGTTCAATAAGGCTTTTAGCACTGATAAAAAAAACAACATCTCAAACAACAGTCAAGAGACTTGTAAGTGGGGTCTGGCTCAAATAGATTAAAATGGTACCATATATACAAGAGTTGAGTTAGCAAAAACCCAATACATTTCCAATATAAAAATCAAAGGCAGATTCTTTGAAGCAGTGAACAATTTCCAAATACCATAATCCATAAACCAAACTAGCACACCTGAAAATAGAATAATCTGAAAACCTTTTACTTTATCTCTGAGGGGAAATTTTCTCCTAGTTTGCTTCTCCAGCCAGATGATCCTGACTAATTCCCGCTTCCATAAACTACAACTTTTGTTCAAAACTTTAAGAGCACTTCCTGTTAGCTCCTGTTGACTCCCTAGAGATTTCTGGGTCACAATACAGCATCTTCTCTCACCTCCACCCCAGAGACACTTAGCTCTGTTCTTCCCACAGGTCTTAGGCTTTACTTTGTCCATCTAGAGCCTCTGCCTTCTCCACACATAAAGCAGACCTAATTCTCTGCTCATTGAATATTTTCTTGGTTCCAGGTCACACCTTCCCTCACCTCTAACCCCAGAGAAGTTCAGCTTCATTCCCATCAGATTTCCTCCTACCTGACTGTTGCTTAGCTCTCTGCTTCTTCGGGAAACTAGCTCACCATGTGGCTGTTTACAGTCCCCATCTTGCTTTCATTTTTCTAGCAATCTCTCTCCCTTTTCCAGATGCTCTTTTTCCTTTTTCCAGGTGATCTGTCTACCCCTTATATGTCTTGCGTTTACCTCCTTTTCTCCCAAGAGATTTTTTTTTTTTTTTTTGCCAGTAAGGGTAGAACTGATGAGAACCTGTTGGGCAAGTCCAGACAAGTTTTTCCTCCACACCCCACACATCCCCATTTTGAAGTTTGGATTTTAAGCTGATAAGTAAAACCTATTGTCTTACCTGGGCAAATCTGGACTTGTCTCTCTTGCCCACCCACATGTTCCTAGCCATTGCATTTGTTTCTAGATCAGGAGTTCCTGAATGTTTTGCCATCACACCTCCCTTTAGTGTAATCTTAATGTACACACCTCCCCTGAAATCCAAACACCAAAATGAACACAAATTAACAAGGAAAACAAGACAGTGAACCTTTGGGGAAGATGGATTTATTATAATAATGTAACTAAAAGATTCTTCACACCTCCACCGAACTGTGTCTGGACCTCCCCAAGGGAGGCACACCCCACAGTTTGGGAAACCCTGGTCTAGATGAAGAGATTGATTCCATGACTGAGAATCAGCTGTCGATCTTGAGGTGGCTCTGTTGCACGTGGGGAGGGAAGGGCTTGCCATGCTTTGTGTAAGTGAATGGGAGTGTGCCCATTCACTGTATAGGCAGATGGTTAAAACAGATTTGTTTTCAAATCTATGCTCAGATATACAATTCACTGGATTTGCAAGGATAGTAGGATTCAATCTGATGTATGCTCTTTGACATACTTGGAAGGGGGAAGAGTACACATTTGATAAAAAAATCTCCAAATCTAGATGTCTGTGGGAAAGAAATGTGTTTGAGTTGGAATACTTTTCTACACAATTCATTTTAATTCATTAAAGTACTACAGACTGAGAAAAAGAGGGAACACAATTATATTGAAAGAGAAAAATATGACCAAAAATATTTAGTGGCCGCTCTTGTAATGTTTGGTTGTTTCCTTTCTTGTAGACTTGCACTGGATATAGTCTCTGACCCACTGGTTGGCAGGGATCTTTGGTCTTGAAGTGAAAACTCTACCAATGGACAATATGTCTATTACTAACACGCCAACAAGTAATGATGCTTGTCTGAGCATTGTTCACAGTTTGATGTGCCATCGACAAGGAGGGGAGAGTGAAACATTTGCAAAGAGAGCTATTGAAAGCTTAGTTAAAAAACTAAAGGAGAAAAAAGATGAACTGGATTCCTTGATTACAGCCATAACCACAAATGGAGCTCATCCTAGCAAATGTGTTACAATTCAGAGAACACTGGATGGAAGGCTTCAGGTTAGTAGAAGCTTATCTGGTGCCATAATGTTCTTTATCTTATATGGTGACAAAGAGGTATAGAAGAATGGAAATTGTCATATGTAACGTGCCTGTGACCCTGTAGAAATGGTTGGAATCTATGGATGAGTGGTTTTTTTGTAGCATTCAGTAGAACATAAAAGCATAATAATATTTCCTTCATATCCTAGGTTTTTTTTAAAAATATAATTTTGCTCTAATTTTCCAGTGAATTTTTCATAGTTTTCAAATTTTTTAGGTGGCTGGTCGAAAGGGTTTTCCTCATGTAATTTATGCACGGCTATGGAGGTGGCCTGATCTTCACAAAAATGAACTCAAACATGTCAAATATTGCCAGTATGCATTTGACTTGAAATGTGACAGTGTCTGCGTGAATCCATATCATTATGAGCGTGTTGTGTCACCTGGCATTGGTAAGTCTGTTCATAATTCCATGTGAATTGTTGAATTTAAATTAGAAATTAGGTTAACTTTAATAACAGATTCCTCACTCCCCCTACATTCTGAGTAGGCTTTTATGATTTGTGGTTACCTTGCATGGCAGTAGATTCTAGACAGTTAGCAAACATTCTTGAGGTCGGTCAAGGGACCATCCATCATTGTATTTTTTTCCCCTGCTTCTCTAGTTTTGTAGGAAGGATGTACCAGGAACACTGACAGTCAGAAACAAGGTTGCAGTGCTCAGGTGCAGCATTAGTTATGCTTGCAGCTTTTATTTTATTATTTTTTTCTTTAAAAGAAAGAAACTTAAAATGCTTGGGATATATGCAAGGAGGGAACAGCATCTCTGCCAGTAAAACAACCCTATTTCTTTTCTGCCATTGTAGTGGGGAACTAGGCAAAATTCTTCAAGTTATTTCTTCTGAAAGAAATGTTCTCCCAGAGCTCCATATAGATGGACACTTTTGATTTCCTTATAGCCTCGGTTCCTTCAGTGTTCTTGAATTCTTTGCTTAGCCATTTCTTTGCCTTGCAGCATTCAAGAGATCTTTTGTTTCATAGTTGTGGGTTGTAATGTTGCATCCTTTTGCTGTTGATGGTCAAGGTGGGTTCTGTGACAATTGAACTGTATTAACCAGCATTTAGGCTAGCTAGCCTTGTTGACCTTGGAAAAGCTAAACATGGTTGGACCTGAATAGTACTTAGATGGGAGAAATCCCATGTCTGTAGGCTGAGAAATCAAAAACACATTCTGGAAAAAAGCAGTGGCAAAACACTTCTGTGTTAATGCTAAGAAAGCCACATACCTGCCTATGTAGTCATCAGGAGTCAAGCTCAGTTCAAGGTAGTATTACAGTTAATGCAGATTTTGCTCATAGATTTCATAGTTCTTTCTGGAAGACTTTTGAAAACTGTTTTGCCCCATGGACAATACTTTGTTTTGAATGTGGAAGAAGGTCCTTTAAACATTCCTTTAAGATGGATTGGAAAAGAGTCTGACAATAAATAGTAAAAGGATGTTTGCCTTGGTGGAGAGGAAGAATTGGTTCCTTGTCCAGCTTTGAAGAGCTTTTGTTTAAAAGTATTTTTTGTAATTGGGCAGGAAAGAAATATTCAATTTCTGGAATATTATCATGGAATTATATTCCAGAAATGGTACCATAGAAAGACAGCTCTCCATTTTGGTATAAAAACTTGCCAAAATGAGAATTTAAGAACATCGTTTAATAATACTTTATAGGCATATTTATTTAATGGCCACCCACCTCACTATAGTGACTCTGGGTCATATACAAGGATCAAAACAGGAATTATAGCATACAACACCCAGTACCAAGGATAATGCAATAACCCCAGTCACAAAAAACTCATCAACAGTAGCAGAGCTCACCTAACCTCCTGATTCAAACACCTAAGGAAACAATTAGGTCTTCAAAAGGCATATCTGTATGTTTCTGTTCATTTTTTGTTTATAAATTTGGATGGTAAAAACGTTTATTTACTGGCATTTGAAACTGAACTAATTACTTGTGTTTTTCTTCCTCTTTAAAGATCTTTCAGGATTAACTCTGCAAAGTTCTGGTAAGCTGTACATAAAATTCTATGCATTATAAACAGAACATGGAATCTTAAATTTAAAGTTATATAAACATTGGGAAAACTAAGTATTTTTCTGAAATAGAAAAAATACCAAAGTATTATATTGTGCAATTATATGAGTAACAAGGAAGTTCTGTACCATTACATGAATGGCAGAGAAAGAAAAAAGATGACATTGTGGTTATTATTCTTGTTTTTGTTCTTAAAGGAATAAAGAAAAATAATGGTATAGCCAATTATTCTTTGAGACCTTTAACTGGCTACTAATTTTATGTGATTAACATTGCCACCTGATGGAGTTAGTCAATAAAAAGTCTCTTTTCAAGAACGGAAAAAAAAAAAAATTAGTTTCGCAATCTGAATGAGATATTGCATGTATCTGAAATCATAAATTTCTAATTTCTGTGCGTTCACTAATGCATTGGGATAGATACACTTATGCCTGGAATAAATCCATTGAATAAGTCTGGATCCATCCTACTGTGATTTACTTGGCTAGTTAATTGATCTTAGCTGCTTTCTATGTGCCATTTCTTGAACGTGTATACATTGATTTTGGATTTATTTTTCCAAGCTGGGATTAAATCCCAACTGGACTTTATTTTATCCACCAACTAGAATTAACTCCATTTCCATTGATTACATTGGAAAAGTCCCCTGTATGCTAAATGACTTCCTTTTTTCATAATAGGTTTGTGTGGGAAGGACGCTGGCTCTGAATTTATATATGTAAGAGTCAGTTGGATATGTCTGCTAATGGAATCGATTTTTGCTGATGTGCAAGAGCTTTCAGCTTCTCCCATGCACCCTCAAAATCTCCTTTGGGGAATGGGGAAAGAGGAGGAGAAAGTCCATTTCTGCTCATCCAGTGTTGAGTTTCAACATGTATTGTAGCAACAATATTCTGTGCCCTTTACAGGTTGCTTTTGTTGTCTTGCCAATCATTGGCTTATCAGATGTAGTTCTTAGAGAAACTGCAAAACATGTCTGTATCATTTTGATATTGTGGGCACCTCTCGCGGGTGTTCTTTGCTTTTTGTGATTATTTTTTTTTTGGGTGTGTGTGTGTATGTTTGTTTTCCTTTATTGATGTAATATGCTGCCTAAAGTCCTTTGGAATGATATAAATTATTGCAAGATAAAGATTGTTATAAATAAATAGTTGTTAAGTATGATCTGTAGGGTCCAGAATAATTTAAATGTCCAAGAATTCCATGGAGATGCTAGAGTTTCTTGATATAATCCCAAGAGCATGGATGTGAGAAGGATTATTCTGGTTCAGTACAATGCATTTTAATATTCATATATCAGAAATAATTATTTTTTTCTTTCAAAAAGGATATTTTTATCACTTGGAACTATTGTATCTCAAGTTTGTGTATCCTGACAGCATTCTTCCATTTTATTTTGAATATCTCAAGTGTATGATTATTTCATGTACTTTTAATATCAACCTGCTCTTTTAGTTAGAAAACTTTCCCAAATTCATTTATCCCAGATGTGCTTCTGTGTGCTTCTGTGTAATTTAAAATAATACTTCTCTATCTGTGCTTAAAGTGAAAATAGCTTTTCTTCCTTCTGGATGTTTACAGTAGTTGTTTGTGTATTTTTCCCCCTTAATCTTTTAAACTTTTCTTCTATCACAGCACCTGCCAGCATGTTAGTAAAAGATGAGTATGTACATGAATTTGAAGGTCAGCCATCACTCTCATCTGCTGAAGGCCATTCAGTTCAGACTATTCAGCATCCCCCAAGTAACAGAGCATCAACTGAATCCTATAGTACTCCAGCTATGTTAGCTTCTTCTGAGTCCAGCACTACCAGCACTACCAACTTCCCCAACATTCCTGTTCCTTCCACAAGTAAGATAATAATGGCCATTTGAAAATGCATGATGTGTGTTCCACTTGTTTAAAAACCTGGCTGTGAATAATCAAACCGTTAGTAAAAATGGATAAACAAATGACTTGAATACAGAAACCATGGAATCCTGGTTGATAATTGCCGTTAACTCCATGCATTGCTAATTCTGTTGCATTGTAATTGTTGGAGTAAGTTAATATGTTATTTAGTTCTGTGGGGTAACTAGCTCTCAAGCTGAATAATGGTAAAGATAATTTGATTCCTTTTATGGAGCAAAAGCTGGAATCCAGATTAATTAATTAATTTATTTCATTTATGTGCTGTTTCAGTCTATCCGTGTCTGGGCAGCTTACAGTTCTTCATTACATAAAACAGATAGCATGCCGGGGGAGGGGGGAATGGGTATTCATACAAATATATATTGTATCTCACGTTGGGTGCAAAGTCTAGATTTTAACTCCTAGATTTGAAAGTACTTTTAGTTCTCAAGATCACAAAGAAAACCTTGGAAATCTGTACATTATCTTAAGAAAGCAAATTAGAAAACAGACCAGTGTTTAGGGAGATGGTCAATAGTTTGCAGTGCTCTTTTTCATCCTTACTTTATTTTTTTTACATTTCAGTTAAACAGAGCTGTTCACCAGCAGCGTCTCCTACTTTGCATAATTCTAAAAGACTCCTTAGATCAAGAAAATAAGTCCGTGCATCTACAAGTATAATAAGAGCATGAGTGCCAAGCACTGCTTTTTGTGTCTTTAGTCCGGGCATAAGTAGATCAAACAAAAAGGGAGCAAACAAGATCTACTGTCTTATTTTGGGTGCCATTAGAATTAAGCAGCTATATTAATATGCTGAAATGTGCTAATAGAGTTTTATTGTGGTTTTATTACTGTAATCATAGCAAATGGCAGCGCTGTGAAACTTCAGTCTTCTAACAGAGTAGTCATTCATTTTTTAAAGCAGTTGTGAACTGTTTCACATTTTGCCAGGCCAACCCACCGGTATGTTGGCTGGTAGCCACAGCGATGGACTCTTACAGATCCCTTCAGGGCCTCAGCCAGGGGCACAGCAGAACGGCTTTACAGCTCAGCCAGCTACTTACCACCACAGTAAGTGAAGTGTTTGTATTCCATTCCATGGTTTAGTGTAGTTTGCATTCTTTTCCTTGCAAAGAGATGGGAATAAATGCATTTTTTTCTGTGTTTTTTTAGATAGTACAACAACTTGGACTGGTAGTCGAACCGCAGCCTACACACCTACTATCCCTCACCATCAAAATGGACACCTTCAACATCACCCACCTATGCCCCATCCTGGACATTACTGTAAGCACGTATATATTATTGTATGAATTGCTTAATTTGTGAAATAAAATAATGGTTACCAGAGAGACAGCAAGATGTAACGCTGAACTGAAACAATGAAGAAATATTTGGTCATCTAAGAAACTCTGTGACTGATCTCAGGCAAGTTACTGGCTGGATTCATATATCATAATGAGCCATAATGTGGTTTGGGTTAGGACTTACTGTGAATTAGGCCATTTATGGCTTATTCAAAAAAGCCATAGTTAAATCATGACATAGAGCAATATGTGAACCCAATTACTGCCTTTTATATTAACAGGGTACAAATAGAATAACTTAATGAAAGGCACTTGGAACTTTTTAGAGGAAGAATTGGGATATAAATATGAACATTTTTTTTTAAAAAAAGAAAATATTGGTGCTTCTTTCATATCATTCTATCAATCCCCCATTTTTCTGTTTAGGAATATGTAGAACTTATATAAAAGCAGAGCTCTTTGATTAAGATACTGGTCTGCAAGTAATTTTTACTTTAAATATTTGAGCAATCTTCACGCCAAATTTGAATTTATTTCTAAAGAATATATTTAATATTAGACACTTAGATATAAACACACACACCATCCTAGTTTCTGTTATATTGCCTGTTTGTTTTTATGGATATAAAAATGTTCTATGCACAGAAGAGTTAGTTTCAGATAGTCTCTGTCCAAATCATGCATGTTTGGCCCAAATTCAGACCAAAACATTCTAGATGGAAATGTTTTGGGCTGACAGCTGGAAAAAGCCAAAGACATTAGCAGTGGCTAAGAGGAGTTGGGGGGAAGTTAAGGAAAAAAGGTGTTGAAAAGAGTGGGGAGAGGGGTGGTGGGCACTTTGGATGTGTTGAGCTTAAAGCCAGAGATACTGAGAATGGCTAAGAGAAGGTAGGAAAAGAAAGCTGCTGGGAAGATGGTGGGGGTGAGATGGTTGGATATCATTGACTAACAGGAGGTAGCTAAAGAAGATCCTGGGAAGGTCAGGATGGGGGACAGACAGCTGGTTGAAGCAAGGGACATTGGCAGGAGCTAAGTAGCAATAAAGAAAGGAAGATCCTGGAAACATTGATTTGGGGAGACATGGTTATGTGAGCTGGTTGGATATGCCATGCTTAAAGCTAAGGATACTAGGCAACTAAAGCTAAGGATACTAGGCAACTAAGGGGAGGTAGGGAAAGAAGGGTGCTGAGGTAGTGGGTAAACCAGTGCACAGGCCATGGAGGTGGGGGCAGGCAGGATGCATCAGCCTTGCCCTGCTTGCCCCAAAAGATCCTCTAGATTTGTTTAATGGAAAATCAGCACAACAAAATGTTCTAAGTTTTGGTTCTACTGAGCCTCAACTTACCCAGGAAATTTGGTGGAACTTATGAAAAACTCTGGGTTTTGGGTTCAAAATATAACATATTTTCCATATTGTACACAGTCCTGCTATTTATATTTATTAGATTTGGATAGGACATGTTCTTTTAGAGCCTGGAAAACTTGGAAGGACAGTGGATAAAAAGTGTGATTTTTTTTTTGTTTTTTTTTAAGGGCCAGTTCATAATGAACTTGCATTCCAGCCTCCTATATCAAATCATCCTGGTAAGTGGATTAGTATTAATGAATACTCAGTTAAATGGCTGTTCCATATTACAAAATCAAATGGTAGCTTGTGCCCCCTTTAAAATCTATCTTACCATTTTAACAACCCATATATACTAATACATTAAAGAAGGAGGGGGGAACTCTGGTCTGCAAGCCAGTCATAGTCTGTTGATTTCCTTATTTCCTTGGTTGCATCCCTTCCCCATAAGTGCAGCACTTAGTCTTTTAAAAAGACTCCACTAAGGTTTTAAAAAGCCAGCTTGCTGTGGGAGAGGCGTTCAAGGGGGTGCACTTTAGGAGAGAAAGGCAAATAGTCCATTCACTGTACTCCTATTGCTCCTCCACTCTCTTGCTTCTTCACCCCCCCCCCCCCCAAACTCTGTCTTGCACCGATGATCAGCAGTTTGGCTTTTTAAAAACCATTGTGGTCAATGGAGATTTGTTTTAAAAGCAACAGGGAGATTTGCAGACCTGTGAACAAATCTGGTGTAGGAAGCCTTTACCTGCGCTCATTAACTCATCTAGTCTTTGTAGTGCTGATCTTTTTAACTAAGTTCTCTCTTCTTCACCCTTACCTTACCTTAAACTTCAGCTCCAGAATACTGGTGTTCAATTGCCTATTTTGAGATGGATGTTCAAGTGGGGGAAACATTCAAAGTCCCTTCAAGCTGTCCAGTTGTTACTGTTGATGGATATGTGGATCCTTCAGGTGGGGATCGCTTTTGCCTTGGTCAGCTTTCCAATGTTCATAGAACAGAAGCCATTGAGAGAGCCAGGTATGTTTTGTGAGTTCTAGAAAAGGAAGCATCTGATTTGTACTTCATTTTGGTGTGCTTGTCGGTTAAACTTTAAAGGTCTTTTCTTCTGTCTGTGTGTATAGTTAGTCCTTGCATAACAATCATTAGTTCAGCAACCAAAGTTACAACACTGAATGAATGGTATTTACAACCGGTCCTTGAAGTTACGGCTGTTGCAGTGCCCCCACAGTCACCTGATCAAAATTTGGGCACCTGGCAGCCCACCTGCATTTACGACCGCAGGGTGCACTTCACCTCCCCCCACCCATCTGTCTCCTCCCATCTCTACCTTTTTGGCTGTCTTGCACTCCACTGCCTCTGCTGCCCTGCACCCCTGCTGCCCTACCCTTCACCCTGCACCCCCGCCATCCTGCACTTCACCACCCCCCGCTGACCGTCATCTTCTTCCTCCCGCTGCTGATGAAGCGCACCTGGCCTGGCCCTTTGCAATGCCTTGTCAGCAGTGGGAGGAAGAAGATGGCGAAGGTCAGCGTGGGGATGGTGGAGTGCAGGGCGGCAGGGGTGGTGGAGTGCAGGCTGGCCAAAAGGGCAGAAATGGGGGAAGATAGGCTGGTGGGAGGAGTTGAAGTGGAGGCGAGCATGGCAGGGCAGGAGAAGCGTGAGGTCCTTGCCTAACGACTGCAACAGGGACTATCAAAACTGCCGTTGCTAAGCAGTGTGGTCACGTGATGTTTTGCCTAATGATGGAAATTCTGGTCCCAATTAGGGTTGTTAAGTGAGACTACCTGTATGCGTCTTCTTTAGATATTCTTCATTGTTGACTCTGGAATATTCTTTCTCAAGTTCAGTCATTTATCATGCTATGTCTGTTTATCAATAATAAATCTCCCATTAATAATGTCGACAGATGATTATGTGCCATCAAGTTGGTACTGACTTTTAATGACCACATAGATACATTTTCTTCAAGATGATCTATCCCCAGCCTGTCCATCGGGTCTTTCAACAGTGCCCTCATTGCTGCTGTACTTGGGCCCATCCACTTTGTTGTTGGTTGTCCTCTTCTTCTCCTCTCCTCTTTCCTTCCACCTTTCCCAGCATTATAGACTTCTCTAGAGAGCTAGGTCTTCTCATGATGTATCCAAACAGTATAAAAGTACATTAAGCTCATGTCAGTCTTAAAAGAAATTGAAGAATAGAAATACCTTCATCTGCCAGTTTAATTATGATGTTGCCTGGTTGATCTTTCTGGGGTCACTATTCCAGAGTTTTGGTGCCATCATTGAAGAGGCCTGCTTAAGGCACTTGTATATTCTGTCTAATGAACCAAGGGAACCTCTGAACAGAACCTCTCCCCTAGTTCTTAAAGAACAGAGAGATTGATATATGGTGCTCCAAAAGGTCCTACAGATCTATGTATTAGGAAGAATCCTGAGGAAGTAATTAGATTCCAAATGGAGTCTGTTTCACACAGACATTTTTAGTCTATATTTTGCAATCGTCATGTGTTAAGTTACGGGGATATGAATCTGTGCCTGGGCATCATATGTTATATGTGGAGTTTTATCTACTCTAAGAGATGCCTTTTTATGTAATTAAAAATTATCAGTTGCTGATTGTTTGAAGTGGTGATTTTAATGAAAGAATTGCATGAATGTTGAATTCTGGTGACACGCCAGAACAGTGATGGATAAACAATACTTGTTTTTATCCTTAATCAGCATCCTTTACATTGTGCTCCTTTCCCTGCAATAATTTCCTGAAACTTACTCTGGCTGTTTAATTAAAATCCAGTTGGGATGCATTTGATATACCCGACTCTGTTAAGTGAGTCCCTATAATGCCTAACTGTGACCTCAGAAAAGTTTATGAAGATCAAAATAAGTGGAAAGACTTTCATTATAGAATCTTGTTATGAAATAAATTATTGTCCCATTTTTCTACTCAAACCTGCTTTACACAGGCACGGTTAGCGCTTGGTGACTTCAGCATCAAATGAATCCCTTATGTATAGGAGTAGACTATTGCAAGTGTGATCCATTGATAGAAGTAAGTCAGACATAGCAGTATTCCAAGGAAATGGTACACATACTTAGCTGTCAGTCTTGAAATACAGAACAGGGAGGCCATGCCTATGCCTTATTTCACCTATGTAAACCAGTAAAGATACACTTGGTAATAGGTTTCTGATTCCCCTTTATTTACTACTGGCATCTTGTCCTGAACGTGTACTAGAAATAGGTTTCATGTACAGTGGGGCAAAAAAGTATTTAGTCAGCCACCAATTGTGCAAGTTCTCCCA
>NW_006533215.1:244407-265221 GCF_000186305.1 Python bivittatus
TTATTATTTCTTCTCCTAGGGCTCATTGGCTCCTGCTCTTCCAAACTATGGTCTTCCACTTTCTAATATTCCATATCTCTCCTCTGTATCAGTGCCATCCATTGTTCCTTTAGCTTCTGCCTTTCAACCCACCATTTTTTCTGTTCCTTTAGTCACAGTCAGTACTTCACAAACATCTGTATTGGGGCTTGGCAAGTCTCAGCTGCAATTCTGCTCGGATTCTCATCACATGGAACATATTGCTTTGTGTGACCAGCTGTTATGAATTGGGCAGAAAAAAGTTTATATGGTTATCCATGCCCTCAAACAGCAACCTCAGATAGATGTTACTAGATCCAGAGCACCTTGGAAGCTGCTCACCAAATGCTCACTGATGGTTCCTCAGGAAGCTGGAATGCAGCAGGGGGTGCCACAAGATTGGGTCCTGGGCTTAGTATTTTTCTGCATTTTCCTTAACAATTTGGATGAGCCACTTAACAACTTTGCAAATGACACAAAACTGGGCTAACAGAGTTGTTGCAAAGCCTTTGCAGCACACAGAAAAATGGGGCACCCTTCTTTTTAATAAGTTAAAACAGCCATGTCATTCACATGTTTTGCACTGCTGGTTCAGAAGCTGTTCATGGCTGTTTTTGTGAAGAGGTGTGGTTGTGCACATACATGCATCTGGAGGCAATCAGGAAGCAGCTTCTGAAACAGCTGCACAATCCTTGCAAACTCTGGCTGCTTTAACAGAAAAGGTGCTTTGCGTGCATTCTCATACATTGCTTTTCAACTGCTTTGCACAGCCCCAATTAATACTTAGACAAAAACAGAACTCAAAATGATCTGGAGAGGTTGAAGAAGTGGGCTGAAAACATGAGATTAAACAGAGATAAATGCAAAGTTCAGTTAGAAAAAAAAATTAAATGCACAGGCATAGGATAGGTGACATCCAGCTGGGCAACAGCACAGGTGAAATAGACCTTGAAGTTGTAGCTGATCTCAAACTAAATATGAGTCAGAGTACGGCATGGAGGTCAGAATGGCAAATACTACAACTGGCTACTCCATCAGCAGACAAACTGGTTTTTAAATCGTGGGTAATAATCAAACGTAGGCTGCTACGCTACAACTCTCAGCATCCCTGAAAAATGCAGCCAACATTTAACAGCAGAATTGATTACCTGAAGTCTTGTGGATAACCCTTCACCAAATGTGTGTTCAAGCAGATGGCGGAGAGCCATCTCCTGAGGAATGTTTTAATGGACTTTCTTTTTACACAGTGGGACTCAATGACTGACGATAAGGAGCTAGTAAATAAGCTTTCCTGGGGTGGGGCAGGGCTGTTGCTGTCTCCAATATCCCCTTCCAAGGGATCACTCTTTCCATGGGTAGCCCATTCATAAACAGGAACCACCCATATATATTGGTCATGAAAACAGCAGAAACGTTTGGGTGTTGCAATGTACCATTAACTTGTGGATCCTTTTATTTGCAGTACAGGTGAGTCATCAGTAAAATTCCCCCTGGGTTGCTTCAAAGACCTGGCCCATCACGTAAACCTTTCTGGAACAGAGGTGGCCACACCCTGCAGAGTATGTCCTGAGCTGACTGAGTCAAACCAATTCATTTCCAGCCCTGTTTAGGTTCCCAGCGGGAAAGACACTTAAAATGTCACTGTTGTAAAGATATTTGATAAGAGGGTAACTAGAAATACATATATTTATTGTTTTCACTTGAAAGGGAGACAACGCTGGGAGGAAGATATCTCCCCCCCACCCTCACCCCACAAGGAAGAGACAGACAATTTGCAAGGGGAGAGAGGACTGCCAGTGCTGTGTGGTTTTGAATGCTTGTTAAAACTGCACAGTTCAGTATCACATCTGTATTAGTGCTGGGTTGAAAAATCCTGCAGTTTTTCCTAACCCTATCTCATTCGTTTTGATGAAGGAGAACTTGCTTTCGAAATGTCTTTGTAGGGAGAAGAGAATTTCAGTGAATCTCAGGGGTGGAAGGAAGTCGAGAATCGGTATTCTTGGACTTCCTTTGGGGGGTGTCTGTTGGTGTGTCTGTGACTCTGTCTTTCTACAGTCATCCCAATGAAAGTCATCAGGAGGGAACGCCTGTTGGGGGCGAGGAGGTAGGAGGGTTGGAAAGTGCGATCAGCCAGAGAGACTTGCAAGTAATAGAAGGAAATACATAGAAAACAACAGTCTCAGGGCCAACTCCAGCAAGAAAACGAAAAAAGCAAAAACAAAACCCTACCAAGAGAAATCCAACGTCATTTTTTTAAAGCACCGTGACAATAAAATAGAAAAACAGAAGCCTCTTTTGCAGAGAAAGAAAACTTAAAAACTGCATAGCAGCTTTTGCATCTGCATTAATAACGCACGTGTGCATGTCCTTCCACCCTCCCACACATCCTCAGCTTAAGGAAAGGAAAGAACAGTTACAAACTGACAATGTCTAATACACCACATCTTCTGAGGTACTTACCTGTCAGCAATGCCGGAAGAACTGTTGATATTTTTAGTTCCCATTTGGGCTTGTGAGCACTGTTTTATTAGAAGTATATCCTGCCTTGCCTTCAGGAGTTTAAAACAATATGTGTGACACTCCTCCCCCCACACCCCACAACAACCTTGAGGGATGGGTTTGGCTGAGAGAGAGGGTGACCTCCTGTGGCTGAAGGTGGATGTGAACCTGAGTCTTCCTGGTGTCAATGCCACCCAATACCCCTGATGCAGGATCTTGTTCAGTTTGGATCACTGTAATAATCCAGATTATGGATCTATTTGACCCCTAGACACTCACTGTATCATGTACCAGCTTTCGAGCTACAAACATTTAGATCAGGCTGGCTGGAGAATTCTGGGAATTGAAGTCCACACATCTTAAAGTTGCTGAGGTTGAGAAACCCTGGTTTAGATTATCACTCTCAGAATTCCTAGACAGCATGGCCATTGTAGTCCAAGTGCATCTGGAAATACCCAGATTGCAGAATGCTTTTCTCAAAGATATTGACTTTCTAGTTTATTCTACCTGTTGACTGCTAAAGAGCAAACCAAAAACTTCATTCAGCCTCCTGTTCCTGTCACGGGCACATGTGCATTCAGGAAATCCATAAACTAGACAAGGATGCATTAGTCCCTAATGGTTATAATCCCCCCCCCTTTTTTTAACCAAATTCTTCAAAGTTTATAACATTTTATAAAATAACCTGAATAAGAGTTCTCTGGTGGAATTTCCAGCCAGCACAAAGAACAGCCGCTCTGGCTGGGCAATTAGGAGAGTCGAAGTCCAGTCTGTTTAGAGGGCACCAGGTTGGTGAAGGCTAACTCAGATGAAAGAACCAGATACTGTACTTCTTGCACAGGGGCCAACTAATGTCAGCGGTGGAGGACCAAGGGTCCAGCTGGAACAGAAGGATCTTGTATCTTCTTTGCTTACTTCCCTAATTCATGCAGGCACTATTTTCAGTAACTCAAGAGACCAGATTTGGCCTGCTGGAGTGTTACAGTAGATATGGACTTAAATCCACTTCCCAAATTTTCCAAGAAAATCTTTGGGCATTAATTCTTGCAGCCTCCGTTTCTACAGTTGTAACCTGGGGATACCTTGCCTTAAAGCAGGGCTGAGGAAAGTGGAGGCAAACAAAGTATAGCACAGTGTTTTTCAAACTTGGCAACTTTAAGATGGGTGGACTTTAACTCCAGAATTCCCCACCCAGCATGCTGGCTAGGGAATTCTGGGAGTTGAAGTCCACCCATCTTAGAGTTGCCAAGTTTGAAAAACACTGGTATAGCTCATTGTATGTATCAGCTGGGCAAATATTTTCTATTTGTGGGTGTGATTCTTTGGATTTTTAAAACCACAAGTCTATTTTAGGGGAGCACTACTGTTCTCGTGTCTCCGGTCCTAAAACAATCAAACGTAATTCAGCCAGCGTTTAGCAATCAATGCTCTGGAATTTGCTTGCAAGGTTGGTGAAGACTCTGAAAGCTGCAAGCATGGGGTATGAAACTATATGTAATCTTGGAGTGTCAGATTTATTTATAAGACTTATTAACCTCTGCCTCCCAAAGGACTTTGGGTAGCAGACACAATATAAAACAATAATAGAATAGCAGCAAAAACAACTATTCTCATGATGTTGGCTATTCACAACCTCCAGAGACCTTTCTAAAGAGCTAGTCTTCACTGCTCTTCAGAAGGTGGAAATACTGGCCACCCTCACCTGGATACATACTTGGCACAGTAATTGGTCTGTTTTCTGATGTCAGTAAGGCAGTATTTGCAGTATAATACAATTTGCTTTTCTGTGCACACACACACGGTACATGGTGCAGCCCTCCTATTGCATGCCTTCCATCTGTGGCCCCCTTGAAATATGGCCCTATGCCACTTTTTGCAACTCAAATTCCTCCATCTTGCAAAATTAAGTTTTGAGTTTAAATAGAGCGACTATACTTGGCCTATTCTAGAAATAGCCTGGGCCTGGATTGTTTGGCACTTCTGGAAGAGTTCTCACATAGATATGTACAAATTGTTTTAGGGATATTCTTCAGCATCTCAGTGGAATGTTAGCAACTGGACATTTTCCAGTTTTTACAAAACTCTTGGACAGGTTGAGACTCAGTGATTTAATTTGTACCAAATTTTTAGCACTTCTTAGTTACACTGAGTTTCTCCTTTGGTTTCTCCCCTACTCTGTTCAAGGCGGGCACAGAGAATGATTTGCCTTGATGGCAAATAAGTGCCATAACTTCTCTGCAATCTCTCTTTCTTCATTCATCTTCCCTTAATTCCCTTCTTCAAGGGTCCCCCCATCTTTCTGAAGTAATAACCTTTGTTGGCTTATATATTAACGCCATTAAGCTTCTCAAAATCCTTTATATTCCATCTTTTCGACTTAAATTCCTTGTGCCAATTAATGCTTCTTTTTAAAAATCCATTTCCTGATGGAAACCTTTTCTCTAATAATTTCCTTGACACTGTTCGTGACTCATCCTGTTGACCTTAATGTGATGATTCTTTTTCTGAACTGGAGTAAGTATTATTGTTGAGCTTGTACTTTTGTGGGTTTTGAATAATCCCTAAGCCTTATGGAGAAATTTGACTGTTTTCTCTCCCTTCAACTTCATTCTTACCAGTTCCCTAATTTGAGATATTCATTCTTTTGAAGGAAAACCTGACTAAAACTTCCTTTTAGGTGGCCATTTTCCACCAATAGTTCTGTTAAGTGTTTGAAAAAAATGCTGATTTTTTAACCTATTTTTGCCATTGAATAATATCAGAGATTTATGTGGCCCCTACTGATACATCGAAAGAGTTTGAATTAATGAACAATATTGAACTTTGGTGCTTTTTTTAATGCATAAACAAAGTAATCCAAGTTGGGCCACTGAAATAAAATAATTCTCTCCAATTCAATTACAGCAATAAATAGGGCCAGTTGTGTATTTCATTAACCAGTTGGCAGTCCTGCCCTCTATAAATTTCACAAGCTTTGTCTTCCTTATCACAGAACATTTTCACTACATAAATTCTCAAGTATATCAGGCCTCGTTCAAAATAAATTTCTGAAGACTGCTGTTGAAAAGTAATTGATGTCTGTCAGTCTGGAAAAGGTTATAAAGCCCTTTTAAAGGGTTTGCCAGAGTCTTGAAATGGAGAAAAGTTGGGACTGTCATGAACTTTGCATGTCTGTCCTGTGAAGATCACTCCAGGAGTGCAACATAAAATCGTCCTGGAAATCACAAAGACCTTCAGGGATCTGCAAGCCTCTGTTGACAGACTAGACTCACTATTCATGAGTGCACCATCAGAGAAGTACTAGGTAAAAATGAGATTCATTAAAGAGCTTGCAAGCAGAAGTCATTGCTCATTACTGAATGACCTTTCAAAGTTCTGCAGGAATTTCCTATGGATGAATGAGTCAATAGTGAAACTTTTTAAGGTACCTGGATGTTGTTAAGTCTGGAAGCGCTGCATTCCACAGGACACTTCATCCCAGGTGTCAAGCATGGAGGAGGTACTGTCATGGTTTGAACATGCTTGGTTGGCTTGACAACTGACCATCATTGAAGAAAGCATAGCTTCTGCTTCATATCATGGATTCTACAGAAGAATATCAGGCCACCTGTCTGTCAGCTGCAGCAGTATTCCCCTAACTCACCAGCAAATCTACAGGACAATGGATGAAGAATACTGAATCTAAAGGAGCTATTACTTTTTCATCCTAGCACACTGCATGCTCAGTGATTTAATGACATTAATGAAAAGAAGCACCAAACTTTGTGTTAGTTGTTAACTTAGATCCCCTTTACATATCTGTATGACCCACAAGAACATGAAATTGTTCATACATATCTGTATGACCCACAATGAGCATGAAATTGAGCAAACTCCGGGAGGCAGTGAAGGACAGGAAGGCCTGGTGCGATACGGTTCATGGGGTCACGAAGAGTCAGACACGACTTAACGACTAAACAACAACAATAACAAATGACCCACATGAAGCTCTGGTTGCTTTCACTAGCAAAAATATGTAAAACAGTCAGAAAATTTGAAGAGGTGAATACTTTTTCACAGAACTGTACATATAAATTAAATATGGCAGCGCTACAGTAATTATTTCCAATTGATTCAACAACATTCATATCTTACAGGAGGTCCAAAGCTACCTTCCTACTGCTGATTTCATAGCAACAGTTCTGGGATACAATAATTTATGCTCTGTAAACATTCTATCACTTAATCATGAATGTAACTGGACAGTAATTGAATTCATTAATTACTGGAAAACTTCTCTTGTTTGGATGTCTCTCCATTTTAAGATCTTCCTAAACATTTTGGCAAGAAGGATAATACCATGTACTTTGTGTGTCTGTGTGTGTGTGTGCGCGCGCGCGTGCACCTTTGAGTCAGTGTTGACTCCTGGCGGCTGCCTGGATTAATCCCTCCAATTTCCTCGGCAGCATTTTCAGAACTGTTCTGCTCTTGCCTCCTTCCTAGGGCTGAGGGAAAGTGACTGGCCCCAGGTCACCCAGTTGACTTTGTGTCTAAGGTGGGACTAGAACTCACAGTCTCCTGGTTTCTAGCTTGGTGCCTTAACCACTACACCAAACTGGCTCTCACTTTGTGTTTATGACTAGATGATGAGGGAGCAGGATTGACCTCCAAAATAATGATCCTATGAAAAAAATGGCAGTGTCTGGTTTGACATTTTGCCTCTTTGATATACAGAAAGACGGCAACACTAATATGTCCTTCCCCATCCTTCCATATTTTGTACCAAGAAACAACAACCATCTCCCATCTAGTCTCATGTATCTAGAAGTAGCATGGAAACACTTGTGTGTAGTTTTGCTACTTTGATTCAAACAGAATTCATATATCATACCAAACCAAGGTTTGCTTAATTGTGCTTTGGTGGGAGACGGGGGTTGGCCACTCTCAGGGAAGGTGGCCTCAGTGCTTAGCACCGGTGCTGGGTTCTAGCCCCCTGGGCTCTACCGCAAGGCCTGGTCATTAGAGCTTCAGTGGCCCTGGGTTTTGCCTGCTGCTGAATGCCAGGTTAGGCTGGATAATCATGGATGAGGCAGCCATCTAGCAGGGTGTGAAGTGGGGGGGAGGAGAATTGTGCCCAGCTGGTTACAGAGGTGGCATTAGTCAAGACAGCGGTGAAGGGGTGGGAGTGTGGCCATTGTCATCTAGAAGACTCTGGAGGCTTTCAGGGGTGCTGCTCTGCAAATAACCAGATGCGAAACCCTATTTGTAAGTCGGGTCATAGGGATCAGATGAGACTGCTGTTGCATACTAACACCCTTACTATGCAGTGGCTTCCCTGCTGGAACTGCTTAACTTGGCAGAGCTGCTGGTGGAGCTCCCCAGGCTTATGGTGATGAGGAACTTCAACCTGCCTTAGCTTGGCCCGGAATCAGAGGTAGTTCAGAAGTTCGTGGCCTCAATGGCAACCACGGATCTGATCCATGTAGTTGAGGGCACAACACACAGTAGGAGTCACCTGTTAGACTGTTTTTTTTTCTCTTGGGGCAGTGGCAACATGATTTGGAGTTAGGGGAAATCGCAATCTGTCCCTTTTTATGGACAGATTATTCCCTATTAGCCTTGGAGTTTTTTTCTGCCTCTTGCCTCCCCCGCCCCCCCGCAGGGAGGTAGGACCTATTTGACCGATCTGCCTTAGGCACCAGATGGACACTGTTGGATTCCAGAGGGCACTTGGGGTTATTCCTGAAGCTCTCATTAATGGTTCGACTGAGGCTCTAGTCACTTCTTGATGGCTGGCAATTTGGATTGGGTCATCCCTACACGGCCTCTCTGCATACACAGATCCTGGAGCGTTTTTAGAGCACCTCTCGGAGATGAAGTGGTGCAAGAGACACTTAGAGAGCCACTGGAAGAAGATGAAGAGTGAGTCTGACCAAGCACAGGTAAGAGCCTGAATTAAGGACTACCTTGTGACGATAAGGGCAGCAAAATGTCCTCATTTTTCCACCCTTATTGTATTTGCAGGCTGCTGTCCGATGACCCTGTTTTGGACTACTCAGTCCCTTCTGGGTAAGGAGGGGTTGGGGGATCCTTGGCAGGGTTGTTGTGAGAATTATGCTACACATTTCACAGATAAAGTCCCTTGGAGTTGGACTGCAGCTGTGCTGGTCCTATAGAGATGTCTATGGTCCAGCCTCGTCTGATTATCTGGGTGGAGTTCAATCTGGTTATTCCTGGGGAAGTGGACAGAGTCTTAGGGATGTTGAGTTCTGTCACCTGTATATTAGATCTATGCTCCTCCTGTTGGTCCTGGCCATCTGCGGGTGGGGTGACATGTGGCGGGGTTCAAGCAATTATAAATGCCTTTTTGCCGGAGAGGATGGTTCCACCTGCCTTGAAGGAGGCAGTTTGCCCCCTCCACAGGAGGCAGTCACTGGATCCAGCTGTTCTGGACTTTTGTCCAGTCTCCAACCTTCCCTTTTTAGGGAAGATTGTTGAGAAGGTGGTAGGCCTGCAGCTCCAAAGGGCTCTGAAGGATTATCTGGACACATGGCAGTCAGGGTTCAAGCTGGGGAATGACATTGAGATGGCATTGATTATTATTATTGATGACCTCTGATGGGCTCAGGAGGGGGGTAGTGCACGGTCCTCCTTGATTTTTCAGTGGTTTTCAATGCCATCAATACCATGGTATTCTTCTGGAGTGGTTGTGGGGATTGGGAATGGGAGACACTGTTCTTCAGTGGTTTTCTTCTTTCCTCCAAGGCTGGTTCCACTTGATGTTGTTACAGAGGGAGAAGTCCTGCCCTAGCCTTCTACTATGGCTTGACTCTCTCCCCACTCCTATTTAACTTCTACATGAAACTGTTGCATGAGGTCATTTGTCAGCATGGGATTAAATATCTGTATGCTGATGATATCAGTTGTACAACTTGGCCCTGGGCCAACCAAGTGATGCTGCTGAAATGCTTTCCCAGTGCCTGGATGCTGTGGGTCTGGATGGGGAAGAAAGGGCTTTAGCTCAACCCTGCCAAGACAGAATGGCTGTGGGTTTTAGGTCCCGCAGATCTAGTGAGTTTCCATCATTAACCCTGAATGGGGTTACACTTCCCCAGAGTTGGTGCACAATCTGAAGGTTCTACTGGACTCACAACTCCTGCTTGAGAAGCAGGTGGCAGCTGTAGCCAGGAGAGTTTTCACACACATACATCTTGTGTGCCAGTTGTGCTCTAGAGAGTAGGGAAGGAAATACTGAAGAACCATTACCTAGGCAAAGGGGGCTGAAACATGACATAAAACAATGTCATCTTGCAGGTCCTTGGAAGTGTGCCTTCTCTGTTTTGGCACCTGCTCTATGGAACTGCCTCCCCCATGAAAGAGAGAGAGCACCTACTGTATTTGCCTTTCAAAAGGTTGTGGAGACCTGACTCTTCCCCCAGGCATTGGAGTCAGGGTGTTAGCATGGGAGCACTGGCATGGATGTGTATGTCTAGGGGTTTTGTGTTTCTATTAAGCCTTGGTGCAGCTTTAGTTGGTTTTTGTTTTAATGGACATTTCTTTTTGTTCGCCACCCAGAGTTTCATGGATAGATGGGCACCCATATAAATTAATATAAATAACCAACCAACCATTGGCTAGATCTACAAAACACCTCTATAAAAACCACATTATGGAATAGAGAAAATGGTGTCCTACAAGAGTAGGAATCTAACAAGTAAAGAGCAGAATGGAGTGATATACAATTTATGAACCTTTGATTAAAGACAAATAGAAATTGGGGAAACATGATACAGGGAGCAGAGGAGGCCACTAAGAAGCTCCCTTTAGGTTTTTCCAACTTATTCATTATTCCTGAAAAATAAATTGCTTCCAAGACTTTCACTCTCAAGCAAAACTCATAAAACCCTGTTGTATCACCTGCGTACTGCAATCCAACTAGACTTTCATCTTCAATTGTCCAATACATCCACTTGGCTATTTATTGCATTACTACCTCAACTTCAATGTACTAAAATCTGAACTAGTATTTTGGCTCTCTAAGTCATTATCCCCCCAATTACTGTTCATCTTCCTGAGCAGTACTCTATACTAGTGTTTCTCAAGCTTAGCAACTTGAAGATATGTGGACTTAAGCTCCCAGAATTCCCCAGCCAGCATGCTGGCTGGGGAATTCTAAGAGTTGAAGTCCACACATCTTCAAGTTGCTAAGCTTGAGAAACATGGCTCTATACTCTACTGAGCAATTACATTCTGTTGGTTTTGATTCCACCATACCCTCAATCTGTTGTCAAACCATAATAGTTCCTGACACATTGGGAGAATCTTTAATTCAGCTGGAACTGTTGCCCGTAATCTTTTTTCCCCTCCACTTTGCCTGTATCATTTGTCTCTAGCCTTTCACTCTCAAATATTCACCTTAAACTGCCAGAATAATTGATCTTTTCTTTCATCCAGATCGCATGAAGCTGGTCCTAAAGTCCCACTCCACTGCTACCCGGCAGAAACTCCTTATGTTTATCTTCTAGTTTTCTACTTTGTCTCTCTTATTTATATTTGCCTCCACCTTTAGATTCTCTGACCTCCCATCCCAATTATCTATATATCCCCTGTGTTATAACATCTTAGTACAATGTGGTGATCTAGATACTATTTTACATATAAAACTTGCTTGAAAACCATCATGGAAAGCGCAACATCAAGAAAACATTCAAGTTAATGGAAACAAGTCTTTATTAAGTAACTTTTTAATATCAGAAAAATAAAACTCTTATAATTCTCTTTACAGCAAATATATAATATCAGTGCTTTGGCCATCATAAGTTAAAGGCCCTTTATCATAAAATATATGCTTTTTTTAAACTTTACTCAAATTGAATTTATAATCCCTATGACCTCCCTACATATACATAACAAAAAGAGTGTAGTAAAATTAGCAAATACTAAACCATATTGAGAGCTTTGTCATTCTGAAGTCTGTGGTTTATAGAAACAGTACACGCATCTAATGTTGAATCCTTGGCTTATTAGTTGCAGTGTACAATGCAACAATACTCAAAACACATGCTTGGTAAACGAGATTGTTCATATCTACAAGACTCAGCTAAAGATTAAGATTTCAATACTGACATTTAACTATCCTACAAGCTATTAGCGTTAAAGTTATGCATCTCATAATGTAATAATAATAATAATAATAATAATATGCCATCAAGGCAACTTTTATACTGAAAAAAAATCATAAAATAAAAACCGTTATCTGTAAACTTTTTTTTTATACGAAATGTAACTCTTTCAAGTGGAAATAAAAAATAAAGATTTCTGTATATTCACTAGTTCAATACACATAGCATTTTCTATACTGAGAAAAATTATTTCATCTTGGGAAGATATTGCTCAAAAAAAGAGAGAGGGAATAAGAGGAGGGACAGAGAGAAATTTTTAAAAGGAGAGGGAGAAAGAGGAAGAGGGAGGAAGAAGGAAAAAGAAATCCATCAGAACTTCTGAGTGTTCTTTTAAAAATGCCAGCACAGATTTGGGAATATTCTGAGGATGAAGTACTGTAGTGAGAAACATCCATAGGCTGAAATGTATGTTAAAGAAATCAACAGAGAAATTCATTTTTTCCCCTTAAGATAGGAAAGTATAGTTTTGAAATGAGATAAACCATTTTGCTGGGTCTTAAGTCACTGCTATTTATCATGAATGATACAAAAAAGTGGATGTTACTCCTTTTGCCCTCCTATATGACTAAAAATAAAAGACAAGTTTCACATAATGTGCAAGTGTGGCTGAAACATAAAAATGATTCACATTTTTTATACTCTTGATATTCTCTAAAATAGTTAATTTAAGAACAGCTTGATCACATGAGCCAATGGAATGTTAGCATCCTCGTTTGCAGATACAACGGATGCAAACCCCTCTCACCTTCCCCTTCCTCCCAACACAGGTCCGCCAGAAGCAGATACGGGTGGGGAGGGGGGTCCATACGGAAACGTCACAGCTCTTAGCATCATGAATTGCATCTTGTATTGTGTGATGAACGCCTAGTACACAGAGGGTCTCCTTCCTTTCAATGGAAGATAGGGGCAATCCACATATTCAGAGCATTACGTAAGATTGCCCCCCCCCAATAAATAAGCAAACTGCTACAAATGGGGGCTCTCTGTGCACGTGGCTGGAGCTCCTGTGTCCCTTGGCAATGATTGAGACAAAGAAGGCTTTCCCAGGCTTCAGCAATGGAAGACCCACACATTCCTGATTCACTTAAGATGCCTCAATTGCATACTGGATGAGAAGAGGCTTAATTCATCCTGTTTCGCCCCCTCTGTCCTCCATGAACAATGATCTTGTTAATAAAAATTCTCACTAGGCTACTCGCTGAATGGCAGGAACTCAATCGACGCACTGTAAAATTATTTGCAACATTAGGTAAATTAAGCCTGTATTGTTGTAAAGAGGGAAAAAGCATCCCCAAAACCTGCTTTGAAAAACTGGCAGTGTAAAGAAGGCAGCACTGGAAGTATGTTGAAACATTCATCATCCTTTGCACCCTTCCCCCTCAACAGTTTCTACGCTCAGGGGCTACATGAGACTTCACTTTCACCGCCATTACCGCCAATGCTTCGTCAAGATCTGGACAGCCTGCAAATGCTCACTGTATGCTCCTGCTCCGAAACAGATCTAAGTCCCTGGCATCCCAACAACATCACAGCTTCCTTCCTGGACTTTGCTAGAGGTACCACAGCTGCAACCAAAATGGAGAAAGACTGGCTAGGCCTATAAGGTTAACTGAACAAGCCTTTTTTGAAAAGAGTACATGCTTTTCAAACAATGTTAGCCTAATCTCAAGAAAGCCCAATAACAGTCTGAGTTCATTATAAGTTTACTTAGGGGGTACCATTACATCCAAGCCATTAAGAGTTTAAAAAGTCCATATATAATATCTCTATATATTTAAGAGTGAATTTGAATCGCCTGAGTAACAGCTGTCTGGCAAACTGGACACGATGGTGCTTCTTTTTCACAGATCTTGTTGGCACATTCCATGCAGAAAAGGTTGTGGCCACATGGAACCAGGGCAGCAATTACTTCATTCTCAAAACATATCACGCAATCGTGTTTCCGTCTTAACTCTGGAGGGGAACTAGATGTGGAACCACCATTGGAAGAAGAGTAGCTGTTGGTACCATTTGAAAAGGCAGGGATATAGATTGGAAGGCCAACCTGGTTGACTGTGCTGGGGGGATCGCTTCTTACCCTCCGTGCTAAGGGATGTTCCAAGGTTTCAGGAAACGTAGGTGACAAGCGAGGTGTGGATGGCTGACTCCCTTTCCGCGGAGCCTTCACATTACTAGCAGGTTCACTACCAAAACTGGAGAGTGGGTTGACAGGTTCAAAAGGTGTCCAGATGGTCTGAGAAGGAGTTGGCAAGGAATCATATGCAGGAGAGTCGACTGCTAGATCCTCTGCACCCACAGAAGGTAACGACTCTCCAAACCAAAAATTGCCAGTGCTGAATGGACTTGTTGGGCTGAAGTCAGCCAACCTATTGCTTCCAAAGTAGGAATCGGTGGAACCGCTTCCTAGAGAACTGGAGCTGTCATTTCTGTAATTAGAAATCATCTTGGTGCGACTTGGAGGTGGTACCGGGTTGGAAGTAAGCCAGGCAGATCCAAGGTTTCCTCCTTCAAAACTTACATCTGTACCGTTGTAATGGAAATCATTTTCTTCGTTTAGTTCAATGTAGTTTCCAGTGCGCATGGCAATGTGCATTTCTATCTCTTCACGGGCACGATCTACGTTTTCAGGCATGCCGGTAACCTCAAAAACTGGCTCTTTGTCTCTACTGGGAGTAACTATGTAGGTATGAGTTTGCTGCTGAATTCTTTTGATTGTAGCGCCTTTTGGGCCAACCACCAGCCCGACGACACGGTAAGGCACCCTGACCTGGACTGTGGTTTGGCCTGGCAGATTGGGGTTACAAGGCAGCCCTCCCAGAGCAGGGCCATTTTTGTTGCGCGAAGCTCTGATCATGGAGAAGTGTTCAGCGGCGGAAAGAATTTCCCTTTTGGCCATGGCTACATCTTCTTTGCGTCCAGTGACAACAAAAATGGGTTCTTCTCCACGGACAGGGGTCTTGATGTATGTATTTGTTTTGGCTCTCAATGCCTTTATTTTGCAACCTGCATCAAACATACAGAAACAAAAACACATCTTTTAGTAAACTAATTTTTTTTAACCATTAAAAAAAAATACTTAGCCTCTAAGTTAATTTTACTGTCACCATGCTCCATAATACACACAAGCTAAATCAAACAAAAATCCTTTCCATGGCGAATCACGTAACTACACAGAGACCAGCATCACATTCTCTGCAAACACTGACGCTTCTGAGAATAAATGTCAAATCGGGCTTGCAAATTAATTGGCTCAGATAAATTTTTAGTAGCTTCCCAGCCCACATAAACAGGTTACTCACTTGTGGTTTGTACAAGTAAAAAAAAGAGTCAGCTTTTGAAAAACTTGTCAGCTGGGCTGCTTAAAAGTACTTCTTTACAGGCAAATGGCTATATAAAAGCCATTTTGCTATTATTGCCTTAGAGTAGCAAAGGCTTTAACTTTAACTTGAATTTCTTCTATCTGTATAATGTCCTTCCCTCTATGAAACACTACTTTTTAGTCATTGCACTATATTATTATTATTATTATCATAATAATAATAATAATATTTTAATAATAATTTATTAAACTTTTATGTTGCCCAACTCTCAACAACTCTGGGTGGCTCACAACAATCAAAGAAATTACAATAAAACATAAAGAAATAAAGAAAAAAAGATGGCAAGCAGATTTTTATTGAAATATTTTAATTTATTAATTTCAATACAATTTGTATTGCCATTAAAAAGCTATTTTCAATAAAATGAAAAATAGTAGAACACATACAATTCATTCAAGGGCATTTCTTCTTTGGAACATCAAGAAAGCCCTTTAGATGGAGGCCAAGATGATCTCTAAATATGCTAAAAGCTGAAGAAGCTTTTAAATTACAGGAAAGTTCTTAGTTGACTAAATCCATCTAAGACAGTTATGATCCAGATTATTTAAAACTTGTAATTTTATCTTTAGCTGGGTATGGATATTATACCAGGAACATCCCTTTAAAAAGTCATGCTAATCAAGGACTGGAAAACCTTTTTGAAATTTGTTAATTGGAAAATGAAAAAACAGTAAGATATTTCTAAAGTTAAATCTTGCATTATGTGGAAAACCATGTAAGACTGCAATGTATATGAAGTTCAAAAGAGCAAGTATTTTTGGATAATATGCCTTTTAACTAATTTCTTCAAATCAGATTGTCAATTGCACATTCCTTGCAAAGTAATAATTAGAACACAGAATGTTGACTAATTAAGCAATTGCAGAACATTACAGGTTTACTAGAGATCAATGAATAAGAAAAAAGAAAAGCAAAAGCAAAAATCACTTAAAAGTCGAAATAATTATGTAGTGGCTGAAGAGAACAGGAAAGAAGCTACATATGATAAAACTTGTACTATTCAGTTTTGGGAAGATAGGAAAATGGTTATTAGGAAAATGAACTTTCACTTGCTTCTTGTAGCTATTAAGTACTGGGACATTTCCAACATTGTTTCTGTATTCTCTTTCACATGAGATTTTGTTAAATAAAGATTTAACTCTTATGCAGGATGTGTTCATCCAAACAAATCCCTTTCCTACGAAATTTTGGAAAACAAATTTCTGAACATCAACCTGGGGGTTGGGCTATGTTAGCCTATGTTAACAATGAGCCATACCATCCTAGGCCTGCTGTATACTTTCATAAACAGGAGTGAAACAGTCTGATCAGTGAAGAGTTTCTTACTAATCGTCCATCCATCCTGACATACATATTCAACATACCCTTGCTAAAGACACTTTCAAAACCAAGGGCTCCCAATCACTTTTTCTTGGGCGCAATTATTCAAAAATGAGAAAAGACTAAGCTGAAATGCCTTATGCCTGACTGGAAGGAGGAAATGCCTTATACCTGATTGGTGCACAAACCAACAACACTATTTGCAAGCCTAGATCCCAACGTTGCCTTCAGCAGGGGGCAAAAATTGTTTCCCAGTTGAAACTACCAAAATGTTGCCATCAAAATGCAGTTCAGTTTTTCAAATGTCTGAAGGTCATATGGATAATTAGTGAGAAAATCAGAATAGAGAGGAAAACACAGCCAGCATAGCTATTAAATCCATTTTGTGTAGTGGTATAGATATTTCTATAATAAATATTGTGATGGACACAGTATCATAGGAGGAAGAACAGGATGCAGAGATGGGGATTTGCTTCCTGTCTGTCTGCCTTTTGCTTGCACCTTCTTTGTGCAGGTACAGGAGTGGCACTGTCACAATAGAGAGAAAGTTTCCCCACTTCTCTTTATTCTTTCCTTCCAACATCACTGCTTCTCTGCCAAGATCTATTAACCAGAGGCAATAGCAAAAGAGGGCTGCTGTGTACCATTCTGTGAATTGTTGAAGACAGACAATTAATTATTAAATGCACTTTCTAATTCAATATTTTGATTGAGAAACATACAAACACACCCACCCACACAAAACCATGTATAAATACTTAGGGATAGCTCAAGTTTTTACACATGTAGGAGGAAGCATCATTTACTTTCTAGTCAACAGAAATTTTGTCTACACCTTAAGCTCCCATCTGAAGACACCCTATTTGGCTTTTCACAAGAAGGAATGTAGGTGTTCTAAACATCCTGCCAGAAAAACGCAAGCCCTGCGTTCACTGTTGTATCAAAAGCCAACACAACAAGATCCCTAAAACTGCTCTCTTTTAAAAAGTGATGCTGGAAGAAAAGCTGATCTTATAGACTCTGAGGTCAACTCCTCTGTTATTGGGAAGGAAAGAGCAACCGCCCAAATAAAGCTGCAGCCTCCAACACCTGAACTTTTTGTCTGTGATGCCAATCAATACTGAGTTTATTTGTAAAGAAATACTGTGAAATACGGGCACAGGTTACTACTGTAAAGGCAGTCACCCACTCCCCCCGGCAATAACCTCTTTATGCAGTTCCACTGGATGACCTTTGGAGCTCTCTCTGCTCGTTTTTTGTTCCTATTAATCGCTTCTTAATGTGCTACATCATAAAATGTCATCTAACAGTTTAAAAACTTAAACTGTTATGAATAATGCCAGTATATGAGTTAAGTTTTCTGTTTCTAGCATAACGCTTAAAATGAGGAACCAGAAGGTTTGACATGAGGGAAATTTCATCTCCCATACAGTATTTCCAGACCCCTGGACATGTGAGAGCTTGCCATAGGCAAGGGCTTGCAGTGAGATGTCACAGGGAGAATACAACGCTTTGCCACAACTACCAGAAATTGTACACTGCTGGTAGGAATACTTATAGTTCAAAAGATTTACCCTTCAAATATTCACACACACACACACACACACACAGACTCCTAACCCTTATTTCTTCAGCCTCAAAACTGGCCTTTTCTGCCAAGTCAGGGGTTCTCAAATTTTGTGGTGCTGTGACTCCCTAAAATAATGAGCTTATTTGCCCCCTTTCCCCATGAACAGAACTGCCAGACAATGCTGACAGGGCTCCTGCTGTTAGAACTTGCTCCTGAGGACTCTCCTTTGATGGCCTTTGCTCTTAGGTCAAAGTTGCAGCAGACCCAACCTCTTCTTGAACTCTGCCCAAGGTAACCTGGCCAGTATCGAAGTACTCTTGCTGAATCTCACTTCCCCCCTCTTCCAGGAAAGTGAAAGAGCAGGAAAAGTCTTAGTGCTCCAGACAGCCTATGCATGCTGGCCTCCTGTTATGAGGCACAGTCTTCCAGCAAGAAGTAGAAGAGGCACTGTGGCTGAGGTGCCTCAAGTGGGTGCACAGGCTTGGTGCTAAGACCCACATGACTTCCCAAAAGATAAATTTCAAGTAAATGAGGAGACAGAAACATCTGGTTTAGATGGTAACAGATGGCTTACCTTTAACTGTGGGGCTCTGAGTGGTCATATATGAGCTTGAATATATAAATGATATGAAACACCATCAGGAACTTTCTATTATGGATACATTTTTAGTGGGAAGCACAATCCATCTTGGTCCTAAGTACGTCTCCCATTCTGTCTTCAATTCTGCATGACCAGTGCAGCACTTCCAGGGTTTGGTGTGAATGCATATATGACCACTCAAAGAACCAGTTATAGGTTGGGTTGCTGATATAGGCCAACAAGAAATGCCACCTTCAATATGAGGAGTATACAGAATGCATGAGTTTGAATGGGCTTGAAAACAGAGATGAGAGATTCCAAGTCAGAAAGGTCTGAACTTAACAACAGGTGTTAATTAGATAAAGACTTAATGACAGGATAAAAAAGCACTATAGAGCATTGAATGCATACCAAAAAGGCACACTTAGAATGGAATGGATGGAAGCAACAGCAAGGTCTTGAGACTTGAGAGAAAAGCAGAAAATTAAATACAACTTTTAATGGATAGGAGTTGGGACAAACAACTTCAAATAAACTAAAGTTTAATTCTATTTACAGGCATGTTGGGTACAAGGCCATATGCAGTCTCTATAATTGCCAAGAGTTCGTCTGAAGATGATCCATAGGGAAGAAGCAGGTGTGAGATGGAGGGCTGAGTTCCATCTCCTGCCCCAGGAGAACAAATCCTTTCCAGTGAGAAGTGTGAGGTAAGAAAGGGAAAGAGTAAGGGAAGATGAAAAGGTGTTTGTTTTGGTCTTCAAGGGGTAACCGGGATTCATAGAGATAATGTGCAAAACACCCTATGGAGAACACTTCTGAAAAGAGGAAATGGGAAAGAAATAATTTATAGAGGTAGTTCTGTCCATGCAAGAAAAAATATGTCTCCCAGAATGTCTTCATCTCAATCCAACTGCTATGGAAGTCAGCAGTCATGTCTGGATTACAAGCATGCTGGCATTATGCCTTGAGATAGTGCATCACATCCAACCACATCCAGCACTGCAAGGCTGAATGAAGGAAGCAGACTTTGTTCCATGTTGTTTGTCAATTTAACAGACCATGACAAGGCTGCCCATAACCTGAAGAATCTATGCCCCACAGGTGGTTTGAAAGTCTGGCCTGCTTTGATTATACTATTAACTCAAGACCACTTACATGCAGCCAATAGTTGCAATACGCCCAATGAGCTTAGACTGAGTGATTTGTCCACTGAGCTCCCAACCTAGTTTCCAGACATCTGTCATCAGAGTTACCTATGGCAGCAATGGAATGAAGGAGTAGCCACAAAGCAAATTTGGGATGAATGTTCATAACTGAAGTGACTGAAGGACCAGGATGGACAGGCAAACTCAGACAATCCAGAACTACGTGAAATTTGTAATGCTGAGAGAAACAAATGCTGGAAGCTCCTCATGTACAGCCCGCCCAAAAGAACCACCATCATGGTGGCCAAATGAATCAGCAAAATCTGGAACTTGGTGATAGTGCAGCCCTGATGATGGATACTGTCCATGAGGGCTGGAGATAAGTCATCCAAAAGAAAAGAAGTTGAACAAATTGAACGCAGAGAGATTAGCTGACAGGATTCCAATAAAGACCCATCTGACATTAAACTGAAGACAAACAAAAGCTGCTTGAAGAGCTCGTTTGGATTATGGTACAAAGAATCAAGCATCCAAATAAAAGAAAATATTAATCCAGAAAATATAGATATGGATCATCATCAGCATGAATTCTGAAAAGCCTTGTAGGGCAATGGAGGAGCCAAGTAGTAGGATCCAATCCAGTAAACAAAATACTTGTTTAAGCTCCTGATGATAGTTCTGTGGATAACTACTGCCTATTACCCAACAATCAGCTATGACCCATTTACAACATCTGTTCTGCCTATCATCCTTGGTCTCCAAACATTGCAACAAAAATGTTGAATGCTTTGATAGTTTCCATGCTGAAAGTGGAGTTATACCAAACAAATACATGCAAATCTATTTATTTCAAATAATTTATTTTCTAACAGATGTTATAGTTCTGTGGCATATTATACTACAGCCTAATTTCTATGAATATTACAAAACAATTCAGAGCAGAATCAGATGAACCTAAGCAGAAAGGAAGCATTGCTAACAAATGCCTTAGGAAGCATTGCTAACAACAAAGCTAGTGGAGATGACAGTATTCCAGCTGAGTTATTTTAAATACTAAAAGACGATGGTGTTAAAGTGCTGCACTCAATATGCCAGCAAGTTTGGAAAACGCAACAGTGGCCACGGGATTGGAAAAGGTCAG
>NW_006533215.1:276348-291427 GCF_000186305.1 Python bivittatus
TATTAAAAAAAAAACAATGGGGAAGGGTGAGTCTCTCACCCTTTACTGTTTGCAAGAACCCCAGAAGCATCTGGCCACTGTGAGAAGCAAAATGCTGGACTAAGATGGGCCTTACACAGTTTACAACAGTGTGGCTAGCATTGCTATAATGTATGGTTGGAACCAACATCATGCCTAAGATTTTCTTCTCAGCCATTAGACCAGGTGCTGCCTCTGTAAAATAAACAGCAGCAAGACTTATTTGCCCTTAATATTTTACACTCAGTAGGCCTTGTCTGAGTTCTACTATTATCACCTTGCTTTGACTCTTCTAACAGTTTTATGGCATGTTGTCTTAAAGCAAACTAAAACGATGTGCTCCACTTTAGCATGTGTGAGATGCCTAATGAGGAAACGAGATGTCTAGCATCCATGTGTTATCTTATAGCACAAAACAAGTCTGCTTGTTTCTGCAACGCATGTCAAGCTGCTATTACTGTCTCCAAAATGAAATGTGTGCATTTACAGATGGTATTACTGGAATACAGCATATAAGAAAATAATGATCAGACAGAGAATAGAATAGATATTTCTTAGGTAATTAACCATCTCAGGGAGCGGTCATGTTCACCAAAGGTGCTGAAGACCAACTGGAACATTCCAAACCAAGCCAGAAACATGCTGGTTTGAAAGCATAGTGAATGATACATTTGGGGAAAGCCTACGCATACCAATCATAGTAAAGAAAATGTCACTGCCTTGAATACAGGCCCACAAAGGAAAAGATTCATTCTCTCCTGACAGCCAGCTGTGTTTCTATACTGAACATAGAGCAGGCATGCTCTCTTCTACCACCCAACTCACTTGCTAGCATAAAATTCCTCACTTGAGAATTAATTAATCTAATGCCATGCAACATGGGTGTTCATAAAACAAGAAACATGTTTTGTTTCAAGCCCAGAACATACCACCACATTCTGGACATTCTGCCAAACCTTTTGCACTAACCATAGTTCTGCAGAACCAAAACCTGGAATACTTTAGTTGTTCCACGTTTCAAATGAAACAAAAACTGGACAGGTAAGCGGCAAGGCTAGTGTACACTGTCCCCATAGCAGCTCCTAGCAAGGCATACCTCTTTGCTCCTGAATTTCCTAGCACTTTCCTTCCCTCACTTGCTGACACCTTTAGATTTTTCCTTGCTCCTCTGAATCACTTCTGCCCAAAAAGGAAGAGCACCATGTTGTTCTGGGTAGGAATGAAAACATCTTAAACACCATGCACACTTTGGTTCATGGATGGATCACCCTAAAGCAATTGTTCCATACACAGAACATTTTGTACATCACAATCATCCAACTAAATGAGAGGCAGTTTGGTGTAGCAATTATGGCACCAGGCTAGAAACCAGGAGACCATGCATTCTAGTCCCACCTTAGGCAGGAAGCCAGCTGGGTGACCTTGGGCCAGTCATTCTCTCAGCCCTAGGAAGCAGGAAATGGCAAACCACTTCCAAAATCTTGCCAAGAAAACTGGAGGGACTTGTCCAGGCAGTCACCAGGAGTCAAGGCTGACCTGAAAGCGTGTGCACATACACACCACCCAACTATTCAGGACTGTAACTCCCATATATCCAAGTCACAAAGATGGACGGCAAGGGCATACAGGCTGGTAATACATCTGAAAGATACCAGGTCACCAAACCATACTTATCCTCATGCCAACACTTAAACAGCTAATACTTAAACAAATTCTCTCTCTAGCAAAAATTCATCTATACCTAAGGACTGAACAAAGTTACACAGCAAACTCTGTGAAGCCAGCTCCCTACTGAGACCGGAGACAAGATGAATCAGTTTTTTATTCCCCTCCTGTTAAAAATGGAACTTGCATAATTTTCTGCAGATTTGAATGCCAGATACCAGGTTATACTGGCTCAACTAGTCTTACAATGAAGATTATTATTAGCAAAAAGAATTACTGAAGTAATCAACCTTAATTATACAAATGGGATGGAGCACAATTTAGTGAAAACTGTAATGATTTTCCATGTATTCAACTTAAACTGGGGAAAAGACTGGGCAGGGGGAAGAAGACCTCATACATGTAACATACAAATGGCCTCCCCAGCTCAGTCCACAGTGTTCTGCCTATTGAGCACAACCTCTGTCTTCAATCTTTTATTTGTTGTGGGTTTTGAATCCTGGTTGCTGGAACAGTCTGAGCTATTTTTATGTGCTCTGGTTTCCTTCTTCATTGCTTCTCAGCTTTTTCTGGGGCAGTCCATGTTTGGATCTCTTATAAAGATTAATTGATTAGCTAGCTGGGTCCCCCCCCCCTCTCCGGAGCTGTGTCTATGTGGTCTGGAGCTGACCCTGCAGCATTATTTTTTAAAAACTGAAGTTTGACTATTTGTGCTTTCTGATTTGGGAATAATATTTATTAACTGTAAGCGAAGCAATCCTTCTGGCAGATATTGAAAGACCTGTTTCTGAATTGTGAATCACTTCTGTAGAGTGGTTGTGGAAATCTGTAACTTAAAATGGATCTCTGAGTCAATGACTTCTTTTAATGTAGACATACTATTCCAGAGCAGGTGGTAAACTGCAGATATCTGAAAATTTAATGACATAGAAGCATATAATTACTGAGACAGATGTAGGCATTACATTTAATAGTATTTAGGAAAAGAGCAGAGTTTTTTAGATTCAGTAGCTTAAAAATCAGAATTAGAACAATTCTGGAAATGCCTTAACTAGAGTTAACAGACTTAGATTGGGCCAAACAGTCATGTTATCCCATGTCTGCCCACTAACAGAATGAGTTATGAACATGACTATTTAAAAAACAAGAATCAGCTATAAAGTGTCATCTATAAATATTTTTATATAAGCCTATTTATAATGAAACCTAAAGTTATTGCAAACATCATCTTTTACAGCTCAACTTATACTCCCTTGTAACTTTTGAAAGTCTGCTATTTATTGATCTTTTTCAATCAACATGCAACACAGTACTTCAGGTATTTTTTAAAATTATGGCTTGATACTCAGTGAAGGAGAAACTAGCATTTGTTGATAGCGGCTTTTCTCTAAGTAGCATCACCCACTAAACCTTCATGGATGATACTTAATGTTTATCTACCTGAGATCCACAACATGTTAGCTCCAAAACTATTAAAATCTATGACTTATTATAGGACACTTGGGGGGGATGGGAAGGTTTGAAGCCATCTTTATGTGTCCAAAAAAAAAAAAAATCTTAAAAATACATATATATCAGAGACTCCCAGGAAAGAAGAGGGGAAAGAGCATAATTTATAGGCTTTAAACTCCAAATTTCTTCCAACAACCTTCTGATTGGCTGGCTGTAAGTTGGCTTCAAAGCACCTTTTCTGGCTATCAACATTCATAATGTACCTTTACAAGCATTATCTTCTCTGGATGGAATTCCTCAGCAAAAGCAGAAGCAGTGAAATCAGCTTCCCCACTCTTCTATCAGAATCATTTTGTATATAGGAAGGGCCCTGCTAAGAAAGAGTCCTGCAGACTAGACACAAGGGTTAGATGAAGCCACTGCACATATCAGATCACTTAGCCCTGGCCTTGCACGATGACTTTGGAAACTTAGCCTTCATTAAAATGTGCCTAACAAAATCATGCAGAAAGTCCCACTTCAAGCTCTCATAGCTGTCAAGCAAAAGCAGCAGCAGCATCTACAGCCATCATGCGCCCAAGACTTTGAAACCAGAGAAGGTTTAAGCAGGAATCACTGGCAGAACTGCCTCAATCAGCACAATTCCTTAGCCTACACCACAGGCTGTAGCTGGCCTCCTTGTCCGAGAGCGAGCTTTGGCCTCATGTTTCATCTCCTCCTCCTCCTCCTCCTCTCCCTTCACCGTGCTTGTAGGGTTTTTTCCCCTTTGCAGCAACGTTTCCCTCTCAGATTAGTTTCAATCTCTATCTCTCCCCCAAAGCTCAAGAATGCACAGGCTACTACATTTTATAAGATAACATAACATTTCATAAGAGAAAATTGGGGGATTTGAGCACCTGTTTCCCTGAGCCAAAATTGGATGGGGGGGGGGGAGCTATGAAGTTAGAAAGCCAGCAGTGATATGAGAGTACTCAGTGTTTTACAAAGAATGTAACATGTGCAACTATCATTCTATTAAATAGAAATTGTGCTCAGTGTACTCAAGTCCAGTTACGAGATGTTCTTTTGAAGAAGGATAGCTGACCTATATAATCTGGGAGAGACAGAGAGGTTGATAGATAAAACTACAAGAATGTGACACATGGGCTGGTTCAGTTCATTGTGCTGGAACTCACACTAAGGACTGGTTTTAGCTTTGTATATTATCAAAACCAAGCCAATTTTGCTTTATTCAAAAAGCCATGCATTTGTATGATTACAGGTAGTCCCCAGGTTAAGAATGCCTGGTTTAACAATGCTACTTATATAGTATTATACAATAATACCATTTCTGCTTACATACAAATTCGACTTAAGGACAGACCTTGGGAATGGAACTCGTTCTTAAACTGGGGACTACCTGTATATGAGGGTATCAGAAAAGGAGGCAGTCATTTGGAGAAATGGTCCTTTTCTTGGAGATAAGACAAATATCTAGCCACACCATGATACTCCTCTGGAATGCAGTGGCTTATAGCGTGGGTAATGCAAGTATTATAAACCACTGAATTTGTGATGGGTTGACTTCATGTGGAATGTCTATCTAACCCAAAGGTTGTAGATATGTGTGAAATTGATAGCCTTGTGTTAATATGTGTTGGAGCCAAGCACCAAAGTGTAGATGGGCACCAGTGACTTGTGGAAAATACAGCTACAAGTTCCTGAAAGCCCAATTTACATTGCTGGGTAAAAGACTGAAAGCAGAGACCTCCAAGACGACTTTCATGAAATGCTACTATTCCACACTCAGATTTAGGTTGATTGGTACAGTTAAGAGGAATCAGTGATAGAGTAAGAATGAGAAATTCAGGTATGTGAGGCAGAGTAGCGTATGGGACAAGGCAGGCCTGTACAAAAAAAGGCTACAAAAGAGATATGGTGAATGAGAGAAACTTTAGGATATAATCACTTCTGGAGAGAGACAAGCTGAAAAATGTCCAAGAGGAAACGTTACATTGTTTGGGAACTTAGCCAGCACTATCTGTCAATAAATACCCTTCATCTAGGCCTGTCCCCAATGACATACTGCAGTTCTTCCATAGATATCCCTGCAACACTTTTCAACCTACCTTATCCATTATCTACCCTTATTCTATACCCCTCAAATTTGCAAAGCACTGTGGTATTTTCATTATCCATTCACATCACATGCCTGAAATATGCAAGCTTCTGCTTGCTAATGATTGCTAAAGACAGCAGTCAGTCTTTCTGACTGGTTCTTCCTGCAGACCATGGAACTCTTTGGTAACCATCTCCTAATCCATAATTTGAAGGCATTTATCTTCTTCCTCCTTACCCTACACATTACCACTGAAAAAGCCATTGCTTTAACTATTCTCAGCTAGTTTGATATAATGGTTAAGAATGTGGAAACTGAGTTCTAGCACTGCCTTAGACATGGAAGCCTACTGGACGACCTTGGGCCAGACACTCTCTATCAGCCCTTAAAAAAAGGCAAGGGCAAGCCACTTCTGAAAACATTGCCAAGAAAACTGCATGGACTGATGCAGGCAGTCAACAGCAGTCAAGCCTGATTTGAAGGCACAGTACATACATATAAACTATTATGATCTTTATTGTAATAGAACTGCCTTTATCCTTCATGATCTGGTCTATCATTGTCTTCCGGCCTACGATTATTTTTTTTTTTCTTCAGCACACCGTCCTTCTACATTTATTCTTGAGCCCAAGAAAGCAAAATTATTTACCACCTTCATTTCTTTGCAGTCAACTGTGAATTCACTAAGCATGCTAGCTGATGTTACCTTTGTCTTTTTAATATTTAATAGATTTTCCAGTTTTACTTCCTTAATGAGCACTTATAAGTCTTTAACCTAATCAAGTGGTGTTGTCTGCATATCTCATGTTGTTAGTTTCAACATCTTATTTCGATTTCAGTTATCAGTTCTTCCAAACCTGCTATTCTTACAGTATGTTCACTGTGAAGGAAAACAGTTATGGGGACAAGATGCATCCTTGCCTCACTCCCTTCCCTATCCTGAATCACTGTGTTTTTCCAAATTCAATTCTTACAGTAGCTTCTTGTTCACTGTAAAGGTTCCTCAAAAGAACAATCAAGTGTTCCAACATACCCATTAACTCTAATATGTTCCTCATTCTGGTATGAACTGTACTATCAAAGGCCATACTGGAGTCAGTAAAGCAAAGGTAAACCTAAAATTCTCTTGCTTTCTCCATTATTATGTTAGTAATCAAATATCGTGTCCATTTGCCTTTTCTAATATATGCCTGTTCATTTGACATTCCTTTTTACATGACGGCTCTATTCTTCTTTGTAAGAACGTAAACAAAACTTTTGCTTGTGTGAGGAATTCGTGCAGTGTTTTGTTAATTAGTACATTCTCTTGAATCTCCTGACTTTTTGCAAACTTACCTTGTCCACAAAGGGGTGTTGGCACTTCACTGCCTCTTCTCCTCCAATGGGATTTCTTTTCAATGTGGTGCTTTGTCTGTTAATTCTTAGACATCACTCTCTAGTGGAACCTGTTCCTGAATATATTCTTTCTCTACAACTGTTTCCATCATTCTATAAATCTGTTTGTAAATGGTTTCAGTACAGTTCTTCCATCTTTAACTTCATTTGCCTGGATTAGGTCTGTTCCATGATTAATTTTGAGTAATCCTACCTTAGTTCTAAATTTTCTTCATTTCTCTGATTATCTTGAACACTGCTCTCATTTTCTTCCTATTTTTGTCCATGTGTTGACATTCTTGATTGAGACCTCTCCCCTTGTCCTTTTAAAAGGTATGTTTCTATTTTAATTATTTATGGATTTTAGCCATTGTTGGAGGGATTGGTGTTTTTTCCTTGTTATTGTGAGCCACCCAGAGTCACCTATTGGGGGAGATGGGCGGCATACAAGTTTAACAATAAATAAATAAATAAGTAAAACTGTCATTTGCACTGAGTAGTCATATAGGCAATCACTATTTGTGGGTTCTGTATTTGTGAATTCATAAAAATGTTTTTGTAACCCCAAAATCAGTACTCATGGTGGTCACATTTATTTGCAGACATGCAGTGAGGCAGAACATTGGAATTGGGCAACACCCTCACTCCCAGCTGAGGTTACAGTATTCATGGCATTTTCACAGGACTACTGTGAATGATGAGAACTGCCTGCACGAGACTGACCCTCTATCTTTTCTGGCTACTGGAACAGCTTGTTCTGAAAGCTTCTTGGATCTTTTCTTCTTTTGAAATTTTAGGAATATTTTTTTACTCTATTTCCACTTTTCCACAGTTTAAGCTCTGTTTTGCGTAAGAGGACCAAACCTCTCCTTTACTTTGATTTGGTATTCTGATAGATAGCTTTCAGGTCAAAGTGTGGTGGCATACATGTGTTTTTTAACTAAATCCATACATATCTATATCTATATCTATATCTATATCTATATCTATCACCAATAATTCATGGCTTCTTCAACCATCTGAAAGTGTTCTATCTCACTGAATGCCTTGGAATTCTGGGATGGAATTCTTGGAATTCTGGGATGACCCTAACCCTGTTATCATTCTGGAAATCCCTCAAGACCTGGATATGTCAGCAGGTCTCAGGGAACCAGAGATATTCTTAGATGGCTCCACTGTGGTTGATCTTTTTACTCTCTCCATGTGGTTTGTATATTTTAATTTTTTTATGTTTTCATTTTTAATAATGATGTTTTATATTTTTATAATGATTTTTAAAATATATTTGCTGTTTTATTGATTGTTGTATGTCACCCAGAGTCGTTTTTTGTGAGATGGGCAGCCATATAAATGTGATTAATAAATAAATAAGTAAATAAATAAATTGCATTTCTCCATCTTCTGTTTCCTATTATTTAGCTAATGTTGTCCATCTGGTGATAACCAGATGCAGAATTCTCATTTATGTTGCTTAAAGCAGATACTGGCAATCAAAAAAGAATTCTCTTTGCAAATTCTCTTCCATTACAGTACTTTATCTATCCAAATCTTGTAATGCCACGTTCCTTTAGATGTACATAATTTTTAGATATTTGCATTTGGACACTTAATTTGCCACAGAATTCCCTAATTTCTTCTAACATCACATCTATAGTAAGGATATAGAAGTGGATAATTCTAATAGATATGACCCTGTGATCTATTGGGTTATAGCCAAATACATACTTTGAAATGTCCTTTTTGGAATCTTAAGTTTACTCCCCCTCCCAAAAGCAAATAAAGGACTTGATAAAATGTAACGATATAAACTAAATATGGCTGGAATGGACTAGTTTCTCAAAGGACGCTCCTGTGAGAAACTAGAAATTAAGAGCCATGCGTATTCCTTCTGTTTTAAGGAGAAACCATTGTGGGCACTAAGAAAAGGTACCAGGTATTTTGTCTAAATTAGCACTATAAATTGTCCATCCAAATCCACAACTCAAAGTACTGAGGCTCTGCATACTGTTTAAGGCTTGGTGCTACATCTGCATAACCATGCGCGTACGCAAGAGACGTTTCCACTGGGATTGCTACAAAAGCAGTTCAAGAGTTCAGACTGTGTCTGATGATGAGCTTCAGGAGCACGTCAGGTATAACAACATTTGTTTTTCACAGAACAATTACTTCAAATCAACTGTGAACATAGGAACATGCACCTTTGGTATACTGACTCTTCTGGGGCTGTCAGACTTTTAGAACAAGACTAGTGCTGTGGACAAAATAACCTTTCACACTATTACTATTGTTAATAGCAGGAAGAAGTCTTTGAAATTCTTGTAATAACTGATTTGAAAGTAGCTTGGTTACTAATCTAAGTTCATAAGATAGCGTTCAAATCAAAAGACTTTGTACTTTTAAATATGCCTTTGGACACATAGACAAAAGGTATACATTTTCTCTACCGGGATTTTATGATTTCAGTGGCACGCTGACTTCCAAGGTGTGAGTGGTCCATAGATTAGCTTCTTTCAGCCCATACTAATACGAAGAACCTTTATATAAAGTCAGATCACTGGTCTAATCATCTTTTCACATTTTTCCAATCCTATTTCCTTGGAATCCTTATTACTAGAAATGCTGTGACTGTAAACCAAGTGAACGAAGCTGTTCCTGCCAACAATTAGAATTCTTCCTGGATGTGAACTCTGATACTCGTGTCTGTGGGAGAAAACGTATCATGTAATGTAGGCTAGGCCTCTGCTAGAAAGTCCTTTTTTTATCTCCTTTTTTGATATCTTTCACCAATCCCTAAAAGGCATATATTATTTACTATAAAAATCGTGAGTCCTTCCTCTCAAGCCAATAAACCTGGGAGGTTCTCACTTGAGATTTAACCAACTATTCTGAATGTGGCTATAGCTAAAAAGGCCACTCTATGCCTCTTTAGCCACCCCGTCCTCACAATAAAATTTGATGCTAAAAATGGGTATACATAAAAAAATTATCAGTTTCCTCATTTTAGAGCAAATTCTGTTCAGATTCCTTTCCTTCTACCCTGGCCTCATTATCTCTTCTCCTTTGAAAATCTTTTGACATTCTGCTTTTGCTCTATAATTTGGTCCTTATCACAATTTTCAGCCACTGCTTAATTTAGCCACCCTGTTTCCATGTTACCAGTATGTGACAAAAACTCCTACTTCCTGTTTTCTCTTGTAGTTTCATTTCTTTCTTATGCTGTAAACAAGCAGAGGGGTCTTACTGACAACAGTGTCTGGACTGTTTTAGGTGTTTTCAGAAACATTAACGAGGAGGAGGCCATCATAACAGCAAACAGCCAGCTAGGTATAGTTGTTCATACCCCACAATTGCTGGATGTGATCAGCCCCTGTAATTTCAAGAACTACATATAAAATATAAATGTACTGCATCGGTGTTTAGCGTTTTTCTTCTCCTACTGCTTCTGATGAAAGAAACTAGCCCAAGGTCATGCAGCTGGCTTTGTGTCTAAGGCGGAACTAGAACTCATGGTCTCCCAGTTTCTAGCCTGGTGCCTTAACTACTACACCAAACTGCCTCTCTTAAGTGGACTCTACCAGCATCAGAATAAATTACTTTAACTGCTAGTGGTCTAGTACTTCACAAATATATTAAGAACAGGGGCTAAGGATTTGGATGAGGTCTGAATGAATTCCCAGACTCCTCCCAAGAGCCAGACAGCCACTCTTAATGAAACTTCAAACCTCTCCATGAAGCATCTCATAAAATACTTTTTCTGGCCCTCTGCTCTGGTGAACCATCACCTGAACCAATCTGCAGGGTGCCTTCCAAAGATCAACTGTCAGTGGAGTTCAAAGTTAGGTCCTATGAAAACTAAATTCCCTCTTTCCCTTTCCCGCTTGCCTTTCTTTAAAGGAAATCTGAATAAGCAAATCTCTGGTTAGAAATGGAAGTAGTAGAAATGGTTTGAGATGGCCCATTCTTGCTTTATGTGCCTATTCATCATCAAAAACCTATTTTGGTGCTCTTCCATGTTGAGGTGGAGCACGTGGACACCCACAATTATGATCCTCTCAAAAGTAGAGAAACTGAAAAATACAGTGCTTCTTCTGTTTGATTTGCATAAAATGTCATTTTCTTCTTTCAGGTTATAATTTAAACCAATCTTTTATCTTCATGAAACAGGATTTGAAGGAAAAAAAATCTCCACAACTGGAAACTGTCAGGCTGGGGAAGGCTATGTTCTAAGATCTTTCAAAATGCCAGTCATCATATGGAGCCGCAAACTGACTGGACTTATAATCCTGCCCCTCTGTGTCTTAATTGTGGGGAAAAATGGTTCTTCCAAACTAGGCTAATGTGTTTTCACTTTACATCAGTGATGGGCAAATTATGGTCTGGACATGGCCTTTTAACACCTTTCTCTGAATGTGCCATGGATTACACCCTGACAAATGTTAGAGACATGATCTCCTACTGATTCCAGACAATACAAAGGAAATAAGGTATATTGGGACTTGGCAAACTTAGCTTACCTCAACCAAGGATGAAACAAAGAACACAAAAACTCTCACAACAAAAACTCACTGTTGATCCCACCACGTGGGACATGATTAGGAATTATGGGGACTGTTGTCTAACATCTGGATTCTTAACATTGGGAAAGGCTGTTCTTAGCTTTAGACAGCACTTCCCAATTCAACTCTGAAGGCTGTTTTAGATCAGGATCAGAACTTACAATACTAGTAACACCTATAGCCCTCAAAATATTTAAGTGTGATTTTCTAGCCCTCTCTGAAAGTCACCACACATTATGTTTAAGGTGAGAGAAAGGGAGAATGTATTTAATTTTGAAGGGTTGCAACCCCACCTTTAACAGTCACTATGAAACAAAATATTTGAATTTCCTATTTAAGCAGACCTCCAAATTCTAACTCGTAAATCCATTATAATCTAGAGGTATTTATTTATTGGATGGGCCTATTTCTACAATTCAGGACTGATTTTAATTAATGGAGTTGCAAATTAAAAACAAACTTTATATGTCATTTTTGGTATATTTCAGTAATAGGAACATAACGCCTTCTGATTAATAAACAATTTTACACATCTTCAGTGTCTCAGAAAAAGGCGTTATATGGTAGCCTTGAAAACATGCAAATTGTATTTAAATAAATTGTTTTAAATAAATTAGTCAGATAATAAATAATCAACTTTTAAAACTTGTTGACAAACCTCAACTCCTGAACCATTTTTCATACACAAATTACTGCATTATTCTGATTACCTTAATGAAAGAGCCTGTACTGATAACATGAAGCACAAGGAAGTGAGGAACTGAAATTGTGACATCACAAGCAATATCTTATCATGAAAACATGATTTGAAAAATAGGTTATTTTGCCAAAGTAAGAGCGGGAAGTAGAAAGTGGAGTCAAAATATAAGCAATCTTGGTCAAGCAAACACTAAACATGATAGGTATTGCCTTCTTAAACCTGTTTCCTGTAAAGCTACTTGTCTTTTATTTTCAGCCTGATTTAGCATAAATGAAAAACTTTAAATTAAGTCATGAAATCTCACTCATACAAGAATCCTTCAAAAGTCAACTGACTAACAGAGGTAGCTACAAGTTTCCTGACAGATGACCAATGATTCAAACTGATATGAAGCCTTCTTGTTCTCACCCAAGTTTGGTTTTTGCACTCCCAGACAAAAAGCGACAGATGGCTTTAAGGAGGAGGAGGGAAAACAGAAAAGCATCAGACAAATGGAAGAAAGGAATTTTATATGTGGAACATACAACAAACTGGGGAGGCAGGCAAGGGAAGCATTTCACCATTTAATCATGATGCCGCTTTTTTTATGGTTAAAATAACTGTGCTCCAAGTTTTCTTGATTGTGGTTAAAGGTGCCTGTTATTTTTTTTTTACCAACCTCTCTGAAATCACACTATTTTGAAATAATTGCGCTCCAGGTTTTCTTGATTGTGGTTAAAGGTGCCTGTTATTATTATTATTTTTTTATCAACCCCTCTGAAATCACACTATTTCGAAGTTACCCTAGTCTTAGAAATAACTAATTATCTCCTCAATAGAACTAGATTTGTCATTACCAATCTGCCATCCATTAGCATTTGCAGGCTACAGTCTACTATCCACATGGAACTATGTAGGGAGTTTGCCTAAATGTAACAAACAACATCTCTTTTAAATTATCTTTCCCTACAGCGAATCTCAAATAGCGAGCCACCACATGCATCAAAGCCTTTGTTGAAAGAGCTCTTGGAGCGAGGGAGCTAAAAGGCTCTATTCACACATTTGCTCATCATTCCAGCTCCTTTGTGGAAGTAGGGCTTGTACTCAAATCTATAACAATACAATCAATTATAAATATAGTAATATATAATAGAGGAAAACTTGGATGAGAATAAACGGAATGCTTAGTGAATGGTCTAACACTGGCCATGGAGTAAGACAAGGATGTGTCCTATTTGCTGTTTAATGTATTTATCAATAAATCTGTAAGGAACATTTGTGGTATTATAGACATGTATTGGTTAGAGACATGAATGTGTATTTTGTATGCAAATAATGTTATGTTGTTTTGTGAGAATGTGAATTATTTTCAGCTAATATTAGGTTGTATAATGCAATGAGGTGTATGAATCTGCAAATTAATATATCAAAACTGATCTAGTTGCATTTGAATGAAAAATAGAGTAAACAATTGCAAGTTATACATAAATGATAAAAAATTAGAGCAAGGAGATGAATGTGTGTACTTTGGTAGAACATTTACTACAAAATGGGGACATGGAGATGCTTTACGATAAATGCTTGTAGAATGATAATGGTAGAATCTAGGTGTGTGAGAGTACACTTCTGCCCACTTTATTCTATGGCAGTGAGAATTAGTCAGGAGAAACAGTTAAATGCATTGGACATGGGTCAATTAAGAAGTATATGTGATAAAAGATGAAACAGAATCAAGAATGAATGGATAATGAATTAATGAGATTGAAAAAAAAGCGACTAGTATGAAAAAAAGTATTTAAGGAGATTTGATCATAGAGACTGAATGAACTACAAAACAAATGTATCAAGAGTGAATGTGTTAAGAGGAAGGGCAAGTCCAAGAAAGTCCCAGTTAGAAGCAGCAGAGGTGAGAGAGGTGAGAAGTTTAAACAACAAAACTGTAAGAAGCATTGTATGGCTATGGTGGAAGCAAGAATGGTTTGCAAGATAGAAAGGAATGGAGAGGTACAGGTAGTCCTCATTTAGCAACTGCCTCATTTAGTGACTGTTTGCCGTTATGGTGGTGACGAAAAAGTAACTTTATAGCCAATCCTTGCATTTATGACCTTCACAGGTCTGTAAAACAAAGGAAAGTTGAAGTGAGATCATAAGCACAGTCATAGTTTCACTTAGCAACCACTTCATTTAATGACTGACTTGCTAATCCCAATTGTGGTCACTAAATGAGGACTACCTGTACAGCCAACTGTGTTGCTGCAAACTTGATTTAGCTATATATCCTTTCCTTATCTCATGCCATTTGTTTCTTTACCTTATTATTTCTTATTCATTTTCTGTGCTTTTGCGTGATAGGTATGTATGTATGATGGATTGTGAATATATCGCACTCCTGTCTGGCTGCTCCTCCAAAAAACATGAGACCACATAACTGGCTAGTTATTTGGTAGCTGGATTTCAAGAGATCCCCTACTACTATATAACTGCTGCTGTGAAAGTACAATCATCAAATGCTGCTCAACATGGCAGAGGTCTCCTGTATTAAAGGTCTGTCGCCAGATCTTTCTTCCCAAACCGCACCCATTTTTCAAAGTGTCACCGCTCCAGCTGTTCTATCTCCAAGACCATTTCCCAACCCTTCAAAACGAAGCAGCTTCTCCTACAGTTTCAACATACTCCCCTCTCTTCCTCCTATCTAGCAATGTTCTTTCCAACTGGGGTTAACCCCCTATGTCAAATTTAGACTGATCAGGTCTGGGGCAGGCCATTTCCCTACCTCTCCCAGCCACAGTCCCACCATAACAATCCTGATTCAGGCTGAACTACTTATTCAGGGTCCAATACTCCAACCCTGGACTAAGTTCTGGACACCATCATCCACACCCTAACAATGGGCAGAGCAATGCCTCCCACTTACTCCAGGCTGCTGCAAGGGCACCCTATTTCCGCCCATCTAGCCCCAACCCTCTTTCCCAAACTTTTCACAGCTGGAAGCTACTCAAGGACCTCAAGGCGGACCTCAAGGCAGACCCCAGCGGGCTCACAACTCCCAAAGTGAACAAGAGTAGGGGAGGGACCTCAGCGCCTCGCTGATCTGGTGCCCTCCAAGTGCGTTGGGATCTGACTCCCAACTCCCTCCCCAGCTGGGGTCTATGGGAGTTGGAGTCCCGCTTCCGGCGGGAGCCAGGCTGGGAGAAACCGCCGCCCCAACTTCCCCACCGCGGCCCGGCCGGTCCCCCA
>NW_006533216.1:46537-57262 GCF_000186305.1 Python bivittatus
CCAATGGATTTCTAGTCCATCGCCTTAACCACTCGGCCACAACTACAACTGGAATAGCAGCTGTCTTAAGATTCAAGGGAATATGAAAATACTTGTTCCAACTTGCTTTCTCCTGTTTTGATTTTCCCTTTTTGTTCTGTACTTCGTGCTGTTTCTTCAGATGTATGAGAAACCCTGTTCAGATATCCCTGTCTGGGAATATCTCTGGCCTATGCCAGGTTAGAGCTAATAGCAAGATATGAAATTTTAGGATGTTGGTTCTGGAGCAAATGAGCAAACTCAGGTAGGCTAAGCATTTGTAATGTTTGGCCACTGCTCAGGCAGAAAATCGAGAAAAACTGGCTGATGGATGGAAAGGGCATGACGGCTGAAGGGGATCTCTGAGGTGGGTAGAAGGATCCTGTTTCTAACAAATTCATTTTGGAAGTTTATCTTTGATCACATTATCTTGACTTGGGGACACAGATAAGCTGTTTCCTGAGGAACAATGCATGGAGACCTTTCTGTGTTTCTTGGGAGCTCAGTAAGCAGGAAGTCCTCCCTTTGTTGAGCCTTCTCAGTAACAAAGAGGAAATTTACTAGGCCCATGAACCACAATCTCAAAAATTCTGTAAGCCATAGAATTCTGCAGAAACGTAGAATGGCAGCCAAAACCAGCTGGTTTGTAACATTCGTTTCTCCACAGGAACGCAATTTTCTGAGAAGGTACCTCTGGCCTTTGGAACTCATCGCTATCTGCAAGTTGCTTCACTTGGTCATTGAACGAAGACATTTTCTGAAGTTTCTGTATACTTCGTTCCACAAACTAGCGAAATAGCCAATCTGCTAATCCTCCCTTCCTCCAAAATACAAAAGTTAAAACTACTTAAATTTAACCTGTTGTACAAATTATGGATGTTTGGTCTTTTACTGAACTGGTTAAGCAAGTTGTTGATGGATGGCTGCCTGTTTTGGCCTGCCTTCCTTCCCAAATGGCTTGCAATCCATGTGTTATTTTTTTGTTTCGTTTTGGTTTTTGGCCACGCTGCTGGTTCATTATTGCTTTAAGGCAGAGTTTTTGTAACTTGGCAACTGTAAGATGTGTGGACTTCAAACTCCCAGAATTTCCCAGCCAGCATGCTGGGGAATTCTTCTTGCATGCTAATGCTTATTATTTTGATTAATTATACCCTGCATTTCCAAATAACAATTCTCCCCAAAGGGCTTCTAAGCAATATGAATGATTATTAATGTTGCCATGCAGATTATTGAAACAGCCAACAAAGGAAGAAAAATCTAGGAGAGGTGGGAAGGGAGAATAGAATCCGCTCTTTGCCTGGCTCAATCCTTCTGTCTTCAAGAATCACAACATTTTAATATAATCCCATACTATTCAGTCACATTAACCAGTCCACTAAAATAAAATGCCTTCACTCTTGGGGTCTTCCCATCCCATCCATCCATCTGGACGGTTGCATTTTATGCTAAAGATGCACTTATCGAACATGCTGTCCCCAACCAGCTGTTTCTGGGGCTGGTATCTGTCCCCATGTCCTGGTGGGAGATATTCCCAACACAACAGTCCTTGTCTCTTGAAGAAGATGGACGTCTGAGCTTTGTGGGGACGTGTGGGACCTGTTTCTCCTCTCGCTGCCTTTTGAGCTTTCTGCTTGGCCCTGATGACAATGCCAACCTTTTCCTCCCAGAGAGTCTACTTCTATAACATCTATCAGAATGGTATATACAGTCAAAGCAGAGAGTTTCAGGTGTTTCTCAACCTTGGCAACTTTAAGATATGTGGACTTCAGCTCCCTGAATTCTCCAGCCAGCATATCTATCCATTACCACAACCATTCATCACATGGGTGGAATAGCTTGTAACAATTACTTTTCTGTCTGATCAGAGAGGAGGCTGTATAGATAACCAGCTGGAAGATCTTGTGTTATCAGTAAAGAGAACCACCACTTCCTTGGCTCACCATAAGATAGTTAAGAAAATGATGAAGTATTTCCTTAATGTACTATTTGTTTTTAGATGGGAAGGAGTTCAGATGCTGGAATTCTTGTAAACCCATCCTTTTCTTTCCAATAAATTTTCCTTAAGAGTCTTTGGGAGAATCATGCTTGGAAAATCAATTACTTTTGGTTTAGGCAGCTGGTAAAGGGCATTCGCACTGAATGTGGGTAGCCCTAAGGAGGTTCACTTGTAGCCTCCATTGTGTTTACCATCCTTCTGGAGTTGTTCCACTCTTCCACCTTGGAAGTATTTGGAGACTGGTCTGTTAGGAAGCGCCATTCCTCTCTGTGTCACAGTCTCTCTGGGTAAGGGGGTATGATGGCTTGATAGGTCAAAATGTCTGTCTAGTAACAGGAGATCCTGTCTTGGAATCTCAGTGGTGCCGCCCTTGTGTCTTGTTCATCCAAATAGTTATTTCTTACTCTCTATGATCAAAGGCCTATCATTTTTCCAGGTAGTCACATCTTAAATCTGGGTGGAGTAAAAAAAAATGTCTTTGGTGGTGAACCTCTTCTCCAGGGCCACTGCTTTACAGGCTTGCAAAAGTTGTAAATGCAAGGATTGGTCATAAAGTTACTTTTTCATCACTGTTGTACCTGCGAACAGTCGCTAAACTAGGCAGTCACTAAATGAGGACTACCTGTAAAACGATTAAGTGTAATGTGAACAACAAAGCTAGCAAACTGGAACTACTAGAGCAACAGTGAGTTTTGTTGAAATATTTGTATTGTATCTGTATTGATTTTTGAAAAAAAAACTCAACTGCCAATGGTCTATTCATTTTGTATTTTTTGTTGTTGATATTAGCCACTCAGAGTCACTCATCTGAAATGGGCAGCCATATAAACTGAATGAATGAATGAAGAATGGTTTTGATCTTTTCCCCCCCACTCTTTATGGAAGAAAGGTTTATTTGTTGGCAGTGTGCAGAACTACTGCTGGGATTTAACTTAGTTATTTGGTTGTCACGATGTAATTTTAAGAGCAGGCTATCTGTAACACTTTTACAGGCAGTAGTAAAAGCAAATCTAATCTCTTTTGTATATTACTTGGAAATAAACCTAGATTCCCTGGAGCTTGCATCTAAGTAGGTTAAGATTGTGGTCACTTTCCAGAAAGTGTCTGGATAATTCAAGGGCAAAATATCACCGTAGTAGCCTGTGAGCATCAATTTACATGAAATATGACCGAAGCGACGCCCCTTCCAGGAAGGGTTCCATGGTGTAATGGTTAGCACTCTGGACTCTGAATCCAGCGATCCGAGTTCAAATCTCGGTGGAACCTAATTTTTCCGTTGACACGTTTCCGGATTAAGAGGTCTCCTCTTCTAGCCTCTCCGTCGGAAGTTTAGGAAGGAGAATTTCCACTCTGCTCCCGATGTTCCCATATTGCTTGGTAATCAGAAATCTTTTATCCAAAGACTGCCAACATCGAGAGTCAAGAGGCGGGTGGGCTTCCCTGTATTGTGCTGCCATCGAGCGGCCTTTTGTGTTTCTGCAGGTCAGAACTGCCTAAGCCAAGGATCGATCTCTCGCTGGCTTTGCGGATAAGGTGCACTGAGGGACACACGCGTGTCCTGCAGGGTGCAGATGGCTGAAGTCAAGGCCATCGGGCGCTAGGGAGCTGTTCTTAAAGTGCAGCCCCCACGCAGGAATTTGGAGCCGAAATCCAGGGCTGCCTGGAGCAGAACAAACGGGAACGACTCCCGCGTTGGGAGAAGGTAGAATTCAGACGTGGAATGTCATTTATGCCCAGAATTGGAAACTCTTGGAGCTGTGGAAAAAAATAAAACGGGCGGGGTCCTGCATGGCTCTCTTGCACCGAGACTGAGCTCGTGCATTGCAAGCGGACCTGCTTAAGAACCCCAAGGAAGGCTTGTGAAAATTAAAATTAGGAAAAGTATCAGCCTCCCCGTCGGGGAATCGAACCCCGGTCTCCCGCGTGACAGGCGGGGATACTCACCACTATACTAACGAGGAAAACCTGCGCGGGCCTTTCTGAGTACCTTCCTCATAGCAAACCACAACTTGCAACCTAATGATGCTACAATGAAGTCATTTTCCTCCCGCCTCCTGTGCATCACGTTTGAATCCTCGGGCGGCTGAGTCTGCGGGTTTTGCTGCTTTCAGCACGGAGAAGGGAGTTTGACGTCTGAGCAAACCACTGGGGCGGGGGGGAGTTAAGGAGACGCGCCCTCTGACCATGCTCAGAGGCACCCCTTCCATAGCTAACCGGGCCAGTCGGAAAGCCAAAGCGAGATTGCATGAACCGCGCCTCGCATGAACGAGGGGCAACCCTTTGAAAAAGCCTTTAGCCTTAATGCTTTCGTGCCCGAGGAAAAGAGGCGAGGGCGGGGGAGAAGCGTGCACGACCCTCCAGGGGGATTCGCGAGGCGCCTGGCGCCATTCGGGGCTTGGGAGGGTTTTTCGGCAGAGACCGGGGCAAGGGTGGGTGGAGGCTCGGCTCCCTCCCCTTCCCCGGGCGCGAAAAGCGACATTTTGGGGCCGCCTTTTATTGCAGACGGAAGGCAAAGGCGCCGCTTTCATCCCGGGGAAGAGGCGGCGAGGGTGATGTCATAAGCCTGAGAAGGGGATGACGGGAAGCCGCCTCGCAGGACGTGGCTCGTTGGTCTAGGGGTATGATTCTCGCTTCGGGTGCGAGAGGTCCCGGGTTCAAATCCCGGACGAGCCCATTTTCACCCAGAAGGCAATTTTTTGCCCCCCAAACCCTCCACTGTAGAGTTTGCTGTTCCGAAACAAAAAAAGCACGGAAGACGCTGAATGAAGAGGAACACGGAAGTTGGTCTCTGGAGAGGAAGGAAGGGGACAACCCCAAGCACGGGCATGACGGCCTGTTGCTTAAAGGGTCAATTTCACCCCTTGATTTCTGAAGTTAGGGATGTGAAGAGGGCATGGAGGTGGTTATCCCAGGAGGAAGGTTGGGGCAAAGTCTTGCCTGCAAAAACCTAGACAATCACGAGAGGGCACGGAGGAGGCAAAAAGCTGTGACTCGTTGCTGCCCCATAGTGCTGGCATGATTCCTGCAGCCCAAATCTGACAGGCCAAATTGAATAACCCTCCTCCTCCTCCACATATCCCTTCTCCTTCTTGATGTATTATTAAATAAAACATGTTATTAAATAAGATGTATTATTAAATAGGATGGCATCCAGGATGCATGTCAGTTGTCCTGAGGATTTTTTGCAGCATCCATTAAAAAATAAAATAAAATTCAGGAATAGGTACAGACTGACAAACCCAGACATGTATTTGCTTAACATGGAGGCTGGGGTTATGTTTGTGAAATTGCATCGGGAACTGTGATGGCTTTCGTGGTTTTGTGTGTGGTTTGTAAGTGGCTGGAAGTCCTTGTGGGTTTGGTGGGCACAGAACCATTGCAGATGAATAAAGGGGAATTAGTTGCCAGCCTTGCGCACCAGCGGTCGTTGTTGTGCAGCTGGATAGCACATGCGGCTGTTAAGGAAAAGGGTGGATTCATCCAGGCGTTTTATCTTCTACAACTATCTTGCCTTCTGCAAGCCTGTTAATGCTTCTGAAGCAACCTCTCCGGTTTCACCATCCTTTTTTGTCATTCACAAAAATGGCTGAATTGGATTTTTGTTAATTTTTAATTGGAGAGAAAGAGGGAATGGCTAAACCTGGGACTCAGTTGTCATTTCACTGGACTTAAAAAAGGCAACTTTATTACAACCTCCCAGACAGGGGTGTCTGCAGGGGGGTTTAAAAAAGTCAGGATGATGGCCACAAAGGGGTCCCAAAGCCCCACCCCTTTTTAATGTTTGTTGCGTGTTGCACGGCCGTCATTTTGACTTTTTTGACCTCCCCCAAGCGGACATCCCTGTTCCCAGCCCCAGTTCTTTGTTGACATACAGTGCTATAACCAATAAATTACATCTGACATAACTATTGAAATAGGGACCATTGCTGCTTCTGCTGTTGAATTTTAGATTGTAGGTCAAAGCAGATCTCCTAACACAGCCCGCTTTGAGGGTGTGGAAAACCAGCCAGCAACCATTGTGCTAGGAATATTTGCTGATCAAAAGCTGTTTGAAAGACTTTTTTAATCACTTTATTGCAATTACCCCATCCTTGAATGAAAATCAGGGCAGCGGTCAGGTGGGAGGGGTGGGGAGCCAAAGACATCCTGTTCACTCATTCTAATTGCACCCAGAGTGTTGTCACATGGAAGATGACATACTGAGATTTTGACCTTCAATCTTCAAGTGTCCTTCAAAGATTGCTTGAACCAATCCTCAGGGTGGCTGGTTTCTGTTACTGTGGTTGTTCCTGTTAGTATTGTTATTTCTTTGATTTTCAAGGCCACCCACTCACCTTACAATTCTGGTTCCACTGTGGAATTGCTCTTACGGTTAGGAATTTTTTTCCCTAGCATGCAACCAGGATCTACAGTCAGCAACATCAGGCCCTGATTCCAACTCCTGCATTGTGAAAGGCTGGAGAACAGTCTTGGCTGGCCTTCTGAACGGTATCCAGTTGTACAAAAGGGTGCTCTTATCCCCCAAAGTCGTCTTCTCCATGATTTGAATGCTCTCTTCTACTGATGTAGCCTAAAATTATATTTGCCATCATAGTTTTCAACTTCCCGTAACTTAGAATTTCCTGGTCCTGGACTTGAGATCAAGGAAAAGGGTCACTTAATTAGCTGTCTGCTGTACAACAGGGCATCAGCATAAATTGTCTTCTGTGGTTGAGATTATAACTTACCCGTCTTCAACCTGATTTACCAGCAGATTGCTGCTCCCAGAATTCCCAGGTTCTGACCTTGCCAGTTAGGAATTCTGGGAACTGTAGTCCCAATATGAGCGAAGGCAAATAGACTGAGCAAAGTGGCTGAATTCTGCATAAATTGGAAATTGTGCACTATAGTAAACTCTTTTTAAAACAAATCATATGAACAAGCAAATAATACAGGGCTAAGATAGAGGGTGTGCCGTACATGGGCCTTGAGGACCTTCAAAGAATCGAAAGGGATCTGAGTTGACATCAAGTCCAGCTGACCACTCAGAGCAGGATCTGCTAAGCATTTCAGACCAGCCTGTTTGGATCTCTTCTGAAGATCTACCACTTCCTGAGGCAACGTATTCCATTGGCTCTTATCAGGAAATTTCTCCTAACTTCTAACCTGAATCTACTTTGCTTTAGTTTCAACCCACTGCTTTTCACCCTGCCCCCTGGAGCAACAGAACAAGTCCACACTCTATTCTAAGGCAATCCATATCTGAAAACTGCTACCAGATCGCCTCTTTGTCTTCTCTTCTGTGAATTAAACAGAACCAGTTCTTTTTATTGTTCCTCAGAGGACTTGAGTTCCAATCCCCTCACCATCTTGGTAGCCTTCCTCTGAACTATTCTAGTTTGTTTTAGACTGACATACCCAAAGCTGGACACAGTATTCCAGCAGGGCTAAGGCAGAGTACACGGGTGATTACTTCCTCTGATCTGGACTCTGTTCTTAATAAATCCCCATGTAGTATTTGCTTTTTAGCAGATGCATCACAAAGTTGGCTTACTGATGATCTACCAAATGCTCTGAGTCTCTTTAGATCTAGAACTTTGAATTTTTCCCTGTTAAATTTAATCCAGTACATCTCAACCCATTGCTCAAGCCTGTCTGGGATGAAATGTAATTAATGTAATGTTATTAAGAGTAAAGTTCATTAAAGTCCCATTCATGGGTTACTCCCTATATCTTTACTGGTTTTCCTGTTACAATCCACTACAGTTTTGAGGGAGCTTTGGGCCCTGTACTTTTAATCTCCTGAATACCAGAAGATTGCTACATCTCCCGTGTCCTATTGTAGTTTCTAAGAACAAGGAGGGTGGCATGGTGGTAACCTTGCTCCTTTTGATTTTAAAAATCCAAACACTTGTGTAGGTCTAGAAGCACAGCTCCAAAATGAAGCAATTAAACAAAACCCAGGGAGTTAAGAATTAAATTATTGTTAATGCATGAGCCATTTCAAAGCAGCAGCTGTAATAAAATTGGCTCAAATTTTCTTTTATGTATTTTCATGCAACAGCCTTATTTTGTTTGCAGAGAAGAAATTTGCAATCAGCTATCAATAGGGAGAAAAGGAGACTCAAGATATCAATGCTATTCTCATTTAAGATTAGTTCATTAATTCAATGTGCAGAGTATCTGGGAACAGCCTAGCAAACTGCAGACGTTTATAGCTACATTCATATACTGGCTTCCAATAGTGTATTTGGTATCCACCAAATTAAAATTTTTTGTAGATACAGCAGACACACCAGTAGAAATACACTGGGCCCATTGCCCGGTGGTTAATTGATCAAAACCATCCTCCATGGAGTTTTTTTTGTTCTCTCCCTTTCACTAGTTTTAAACATTTGCTACTAAACTAGATGAAATAGAAAAGCTAAAGTGCAGAGAAAAGCGTATCGGACGGCAGCTGTAGGTTAAGTACTTCCAGCACCGATAAGGAGGGGGGGGGAAAAACAAACTATCTTCTTAGCAGAGGATGGTTTCGATCCATCGACCTCTGGGTTATGGGCCCAGCACGCTTCCGCTGCGCCACTCTGCTGCTTGGAAACAATAGTCCTTAAACAGCAAGTTAACATCTGTCCGTTCGCTATTTCCATATAAATGCAAACGCCAAGGAGCACGAAGGCAAACCAATAGCAAAAGGCGTTTTTGTATTTTGCAGTTTTTTACACACGAAGTGGGACAGCCCTTTTTAGACAATGGAGGCGGCCCTTAAAAGGACCTTTTAGGAGCAGAATTAGCAGCAAAGAAACTTAGCCGCCGAAGCCGTAGAGGGTGCGGCCCTGGCGCTTCAAGGCATAGACCACGTCCATGGCGGTGACCGTCTTCCTCTTGGCGTGCTCGGTGTAGGTCACGGCATCCCGGATCACGTTCTCCAAAAAGACCTTCAGGACGCCGCGAGTCTCCTCATAGATCAGACCCGAAATACGCTTCACGCCTCCGCGACGAGCCAGACGGCGGATCGCCGGCTTGGTGATGCCCTGAATGTTATCGCGAAGCACTTTCCGGTGCCTCTTGGCGCCACCTTTTCCCAAGCCTTTGCCTCCCTTTCCGCGACCAGACATCTCTGCTACACACTCACTTCTCGACCAAAAGAGCGATTATGCTCGCCGCTCGTGGCTAGTGCTTTATATACAGAGGAGTCCGACCAGAAGGAAAACTAAGAGGGAACGTTACCACTTCCCGCCTCGAAGCAATGGCGGGTTAATTTGATTTCATCCAGTCAGAAGAGCCGCTCAAATTTCAAACAAGCCAATCAGTGCATTTTCAGTTACTGAGGAGTAAAGCTAATGTCACGACTGGCGGTGGGATTTCTTTTAGAAAACTGACTTATTTGAGGGTCGCAATCCGTTTTCACATTATTTACAAAACATAAACAGCTAAAAAAGACCCCCCAGGTGCAACTCAGAATTGATTTTGAACTGAATTCTTGAATAACTGACAAAATAAATATGCACCCATTTCTTCTTTGAAAGCTACCAATGGGACTTGATTATACCTTTGATCCTAAGATGGTTCCCGGAATATGGTCATCCCAACATATCATAACAGCATTTAGGACGATAAAATTCCAGCAGGAAAGAAATCAAAACATTAGATTGACAGCCCCAAATTTGCACATTTGACAGAATTTCTAATTAGTTATATTTTTTCTTCTGAAAGTCACATGTATTACAAAGTGAACAATTCCCATACATTATATTTGAGGGGCAACTTTTTCAGTGATGTGTGGCTGATCCCTCCCTGAAAAAAACATCCACAGAACAGATCTCTGTTTTCTGTCTGGTTTCATTCATTTTGCTGCCAACATTGAATTAAGTGTTGATTACATGTTCTTTATTTTACAGAGTAATCAGGAGGAAGGAAGTATATATATTTTACTAGAGGCACAGTGAAAAGGAGATGGTTTATTCCTCGCCCTCTGCTCAATCAAATTCTAATTAAAAATGGGCAGTAAATTGTCCACAAGATGGAATGGCCAATAAAAGGAAAGATTACTAATACATATAGATGTTATATATGCTTCTTAAAATTTAGAAGTGCTTATTTGTGTGTGTGTGTGGTCAGCGGTTTTTGTTATAAGGTTTTTTTCACTGTCTCTACTGCTTTCAAGTAGTAAAATTCTACTTATTTTACAGTCTTATTTCTCCTCCCTTCCTTTTGATTGTCTTCCTGATTACGTGTAGTGTTACTTGTCACTGGTGTTTGTACATCAGATTTATACACATATACAGCTATATGAAAAAGAAAGTACACCCTTTTTGAGTTCTATGGTTTTACATATCAGGACATAATAAAAAATCAGGACATAATAAAAATACAACCTCAGATGAACATGACATATTACACCATGTCATCATTTATTTTACAAACAGAAAGCCAAAATGGAGAAGCCATGTGTGAAAAACTAAGTATACCCTTACTGCTTCCATAGGTATGAAGAGGCTAAGTAGCGGCCAAGTGCTGTTAATCAAATGCCCTTGATCAATTGATCATCAGCAAGTGTGGCTACCTCTATAACAGCCGAAGTTTTAGGAGTTTGCTGGTCCTGACCATTGAGGTGTGTGTTAACCCAATGCCAAAGAGTAAAGACATCAGCGATGATCTTAGAGAAGCAATCGTTGCTGCCCATCAATCTGGGAAGGGTTATAAGGCCATTTCCAAACCATTTAAAGTCCATC
>NW_006533216.1:85225-100603 GCF_000186305.1 Python bivittatus
GTGGGGAATTCTGGGAGTTGAAGTCCAGTCATCTTAAAGTGGCCAAGTTTGGACAACACTGAGGTAGAGGCTTGTAGGTTTGTCTTTTCTGTGGGTACTCTTGGAAACAGCCTCTCCCCTCTGCCCCCCTTGGTAGTTAGATGGGCTCATCTTCTGTCTTGGTGGTTAAGCGAACACTAGCCAAGACTTGGCCAACGCTAGCCAAAATAATACATGCTGTGTACAAAGCACTTCCCCGCAGCTGAAACACCATTCTCACCAATGCACATCAAACCAGTCATCTAAAAACAATACGTCTTTTTATTGTTAAGTCAATAAAGAGGTATCAAAATTAAAAGAGGAAAATTACAAGGGACTGAACTGAACTACTGGAGCAGATGAAGGGAAGGAGGTGGAACGAAGGGCAGATGCAACAGAAGACACAACATCGTAAAACACACAGGGCTGCAAGAGGGAAGGAGGGCAGTGAGGAAGCAGCCAGCGAGGGAGAAGAGGGTTGGTGAGAGGCTCAATCAGAAGAACGCCATGTGGGCCAGGGAGCAGAGAGGAGAGGTATGTTGGGCTCTTAGGAGTCATCTTCGCCATTGGCACTGTCTCTGTCGTCTTCCCCTTCTTCGGGTTCCTTGTCATCCCCCTTGATGGACTCCAACTGAGAGAGAGAAGGGGACAGGCAGAGGGGTGGAGTTAGCAAACAGGGAGAGCCGCGCTCCTCGCTCCGGGCTCTCTGCCTCCTCCAGCTTCGTACCTGGTCGTCTCCCCGGTCTTCGTTATCATCATCGTCCAGCAGGTCCCCTTCCTCAGCAGAGTCATCTGCCCCAGCCTCAGACTCCATCTTAACATTGCTCTCTTCTTTTTTAGTAGAACTGCTGCTTTGCTCTTCCTCCGACTTGTCGTTCTTCAGTTCTAGGATGGGAGGAGAGGAGGGCCCAGCAGAGAATCAGAATGCTTGGCAATTTTGGGATTACCACAATTTGGGCCACCTGCCTATATAGCAGTGAAAATGTCTAAGGGGGCCTTAATCATTCCGAAAGATGATCAAAACTTTTTTCTAAACCATCCAACAAAATGTATTTGGGCCAGTAGTTAGCAATACTTTTGTGAACCGGCAGCTTTTGCAGGCCCATTTGAAAGGCTGCTGTAGAAAGCTTTTCCTTCCTACACAAAAGATTCTAGTGAGGCATCTCCTCTCACCAAAGTTGGAGGTAAGAGTATCCTGGGGGACTGGAGGGGGTTAACAGGAGGCATTCCATAAGTTCTACAGCATGAAAAGCCACACTGTAAATAGAGACACCCACTGTGGAAAACTGCCCATTCCTGACATAAGCTTGTCCACTGTCAAAAATGCCTCTCATGACCCTCATTTTCTTCTGCCTGTATACAGAAGGGTAAATGCTAAATAAATGTTTCAAGTGTGCTGTTTCCTAGCATGCATCCCATACAGATCTCCAGGCAGTTTATCCCTCCCCTCCCCTCCCCTCCCCTCCCCTTTCACCCGACTGTTTACTTTGATCCTTCTCTATCTTCTCAAGGCTTTCCAGCAGAGAATCCACTTTCTGCTTAATCTGGGTCAGTTCCTTCTTAATGGCCTGCAAATCATCTCCTTTCACTGCAATAAAGAAAGGAGCTCATTACTGGAAATTCCAATACCCTGGTGTACTAATAAAGCATTCCTACTCAAGAAAACTTACAAAAGAGATTCCCCCCTCCCCCTGGTGTCCTCTAAAGCCCTCCTCCATTATCAAGTGGCATTACAAGTGTCAGTGCAGTAGCAGCCGGATTGAAACACGGAGGGAGGCAAACTTTGAAATATCCAGTTTAAATAAGAGATAAAAACTCTCCCCCATCACATTCGCTGTAGCCCTGGCCCGCCAACAAGTTCAACACCTACACTTCCCAGACTTGGAGGACGATCCCCGCTGCCCGCTCTTTGAGTTGAATCCACTCTTGCCTCTGCGAGAGGTGTTGCCAGAAACCCGCTGACGTTTGGAAGGGACCACAGCCCTGGCAATGGGGGGTGGAGGGGGCACTCGTGCTTGGTAGCTGTACATCCTAGGAGAACAAGATAATCCAAAACATCTAGCTTCAAAACTGCTTTGCAAATCCACGGCTCCTTGAGCTTCACCTCAAGCTGGCGTGCAGATCTGTTCCTAGGTTTCTCAAAATACCTTCTTTTAATTAGATAAGCTAACCAAGGGCATTACGTACTCCTTCCAGAACAGCACAGCTCTTTCTGTAGCACACATACCACAGAAATATATCCCTCACCAATAACCTTCTCTTCAATCAAATGAAGATGGCCCAGAACTCTATTCTGTATATCTTTTCCCTCTCTTTCAACCAAAACATTTGATTAAATTCTTCCCTTTAATTTAGATCTTGTTAGTACAGTTAATGGCTATTTATTTTCTTCCTAACTTTGGAAGACAAGTGATCCCAGAGATTAATTCCACAACTCTAATGTTTTGAGGTTAAAGGACATGCATGGATACACTTCTCCAAAATAACAGAAGGGGCCTTAACAAAGAAGAGGGTGGGAGCATTAAATATGCAATTAAATTTAAATGCAACAAATTAAATGTAATGAATATGCTTATGTCCCAGCAATTTCCCTCTCTGTTGTTTTAGAAATTCAAATCTGATAACTGGACCTGGAGCTTGAACCCAAGGTTTTGGGGGCCTGCCTGCAGAACCTCCAAGACCTTAGTTCTGCACTCCTGTTCGATAAAAATTCAGCAGTTTACTGAGGGGGGGGGGCTGTTGCATATGGAAATGCCCAGGAAAAGACCTGTCTCAAACCCATCGCACCTTACTGTCCCAAGAAAGCTGTTTGTAGCATAGGAAGCTGAAGTGTGCCAAATGAGACCATATACTGAATCAGCATTATCTATCCTAACAGCAAGTCTCTGGATTTTCAAGCATTGCCCGCACGCAGAGGATTAGCTTCACCACTAATCTACACCCCTTCCTCAAAGCAGTGGCTCTTTCTCAGCCTGTTTCCTTTGACTGAATTTGCAGGAAACTTGGCATTGCAGACACCTTACTAAAGGAACCCTCCTGGAGAATTCTGTGAACCAAACGCCCTTCCTTTCAATGCTGGCTTCACCTTCTCCCCTTCTGCCGCTTCCCAAATACAAATACTCTGGCTCTTGTTAACTAGGCAAAAGTTAAACTTCGGAGAATGAGCTATACAAAAGAACATCATGTTGTTCTTTAGTGGAATAGTTGAAAAGAGGGTGCAATCGCCAGCCAGAAGGGCATAACTTTTTTTTGAGAAGAACTGCATCTGGCCTTTGAATTGTGTCCTGGAGACAGTAATACCAAAAAAAAAAAAAAAAATGTGGGGCTAAGATAAAATTTAATTAACTTTTAATTAAAACTGAATACAGTATTCCTATTATCCAGTCATATATTTGATAAATCTCTCTCTCTCACTCACACACACGTAATCTTAGCATGTGTAACTGGATAACAACTTTGGGCAGTTTCTGGGGGCCACACTGAAGGCTTTGGGGAGGGGGCAATGGAACCTTAAAGCCTTGGTTTCTAGGCCTCTGATCTCAGTTCAGAGCTGTATCAGAATTAAAAACACAAAGCAGAGCAGAACTTGACACCACATACCTGTCATAATAGTCACGCTGGAAGTCATAATCAAGGTCAAATGAAGACCTGAAAGACAAAGCATGGAATACACGGTCAGGTCTCAGGGAGGCTGGGGACCATAGCCCCCCTTCTAGAGGGCTAGGGACCACAGACAATCCCTTAAGCTATCAGTATGAGGAGTCTGTTCACAGCCCAATATAGCAAAGGTGAAATGGTTTGGTCACAATGCAAACGTGAAAACAAACAGGGTTCCATCCAATTCCCCATTCCACTGCCGCCCCTCATTTCAAAGCCATCTGCTGCTTGGCACTGTGATCTGACAAGATGGCAAGTTTTCTCATCCCAAGTACATCAAAACCATCCTGCTGCTTCTGACAGTCATATGGATTTTTCCACGTGTGCACACATACCCATCTACACAATCAGATTTAGCATCTTGCACCCAGCTGGACAGTAAGACAGACAGAGGCATTGCTCATTCCAGGGCACAAACCAGAGAAATAAAAAACAGAAGTTAAAATAATGAAAACATAAGGGTCCCGACCTGACTAGAGGGGACGGAGAAGGTGGTGCGGCTACTGACCCGTACATCTCTGTGGCCGATCTCTTCACCCCAGCTTTACCCCGGTTCAACTTCGGCTCCGCAGCCAGATTAATATCTGAACAAGACACAGAAACTAATTTGAAACCTAGGATCTCCACAGTCTTTTGAAGAAATTAAAATTCTGCCATATGTGTAATGTAGCTTTTCTCACCCAAGGGGCAGAAACCCTCCCAGAAGTCCCTAGCTAATCGCTGAGGAATCTGGGAGTTCAAGGTTACGCAACTGGAGGTCACCAGGAAGAAGGCTGGCTGAGAACACTGATATCTATCAGCTGTCTCTACTCAAAATATCTGGAAAAGGAAAGCCCACCCATTTCTAAGGGACTCTGTTCCACTTTTAAACAGTGCGGTTAAATACTTTACTGTTTAGTCCAAATTGCTTTCCATTTGTACTGTTCTTGTACTGAGAATAACTTAGCTCTATCTTCTGCTTCACCACCTTTTAAATATTTAAAGTTACCCTTGTACCCCCTTCATGCTTTTATCCAGGCAAAACAATTCCAGCCTTTTAAAACATTTGCCATTTTGCCCTTATACAAATGACCATTATGTGAATATTCTTCTCAAATTGTGGAGCCTTGATCTGAAGGCAAAACTCCAAATATACTTGTCCTAAGGCAACCTATTCATGTTAATTTTTTTAAGCAACTGCATTACTGTCTCATATTTGGCATATTGTCCAATAGATGCCTAGAGCTTTTTTCCACACATACAATAAGCCACTCTTCCTAAATCTACATGTGATTTTGATTTTAGTGTCTCAATACATACATTCAAGCATTTCTCTCTGCATTTCATCAGATTACTTTCAGCCTAGTGTTCTGGTGTCCAGAGCTATCTCTTCCAGCCTTGTATCATCAGTAAATTAGATAAACATTGTTTTATATCCTCATCTAAAACGTTTATAAAATTGTAACAACTGGAAAAGCCTTAGAGACCTAGACTCTAATCCAAATTAAAGTATCCTGACAGAACACATCCAACAAAGAAAAGCCTAACATCTCTCTGGGTAAGATGGTATCCAGTAACACGCCTCCTTACATATTGATGCAGAGCGACCAGTTAACATCTATTGGTACCGTGCCTAAAATGGGAGTGGGGAGGGAGAGAATGCCCCTAACACAGAGGTGAACAAACTGAAGCTATACAGGGCTACAGGGCTGCCATCCAAAGGCAACCATGGAAAGGAAAAACAAATACTTTGTAGAGTGCAAGCCGTGGCATACCATGTAAAGACCAAGGGCAGTTTGGGGCTCCAAGAGCTGCCTACCTAACAGAAAGGGCATCCAAACCATGTAGCATGTTAATAAATACAACATTCAGAGGCTCAGGCTACGTAGAAAATCCCCTGCTTTCCTTAGTTGCTGAAGAAAACCTACTATCACCTTTCAGAAGCAACAGGCTAAGCAGGAGGCGAGAGAATAAGCTAAAAAACCCTGCTAGAGGTGGGTTGGGATACTGAACAGAAAAACATCAGCAACTTTAGCTCTTGCTGGCAGGAAAAAAAGTTGTCTTCAGAAAAGAAAGGAAAAATTCTCTCCAGCAAGGCTTGAGCATGTCTGAACTGGAGCATGCTTTTGTATTTGATATTAACAGGCAGGTCCCAACAACTGTGGGGAAACCGGGGGCTTTTCTAGAAGGGGAAGCGTTGAATTTCTTCTTTGTTCCAAACTCATTTTTTTTGATGTGCCAAACATGACAGGCCAGATGATCGGCAAACACTTGTGAGCTACTAATTTTTGTGTGCTTATTTGTACAATTGTAAATGGCTAGGAGAGGAATTACTCTGGGTCCTGGTGGTGATGGAATTTTAGTAAGTTGGTTTCAGACAAAAAAAAAGTGCATCTCTCTTAAGCCTGTCCCAGTGAAACAAACAAGCTTATATCCAACAAAGCAAAAAGCCAGCCAGCCAGCTGCATGTGCTGTTCTCTACTCTGTTTCCAGGAAAGATGCAAGCGAAGAAGGACGTTCCACATTCTTTATATTTACCTCCTTTTCTCAGATTCCAGAAAGCTCTTAGTCAAGGCAAAGACAGGCCAAGAATAATATCTCAGTTTAGGTAGAGTTCTACATCATAAAAAGTCAACAAAAGCTGCCTTCTGTGACTGCTTGTAAGGCCTACCAGGCAGACCCGACCAGGAATCACCTCCACAGGTAGGCTGAAACTGCTCCCCTCCCCAATATTTAATTTACTTCCTCCAACTTCTTTTCACTCTCTATTTTCTACTCCTACAATACCAAAGATCCCTGAATGGAAAACTGGGGCTGCGGTAAGCATCTCGTTTGCACAGGAAACTGCTGGGCTCTGTGAGCAGACTCCAGGTTGAACAAGGCAAAAGGGAAACAAGCCAAATGTCTGCCAAGAGAACCACGCGAGCAACTTCACTGGGACTACAGAACAGAAAGGTCAGCGTGGACGTCACCTACTTACCAAGGACCTGGCCTGCTATCATCCTGCCATCCTCTCCCGCTACCGCAGAGCGAGCGTTGCGCTCATTCACATACTGCACAAACGCAAAGCCCTTGTGCACCGAGCAGCCAACAATCTTGCCGTATTTGGAGAAGATGGCTTCCACATCAGATTTCTTGACCACGAGGGTGTTGAGGTTTCCGATGAAGACACGGGAGTTCAGGGAACGGGGATCTGTCTTGTTGGTGACGTTGCTGGCCATAGCTCACCCCACGCAGCAGAAATGCTAACCTGCTGCCAGGGCCAGGGAAAGGGAGAGAAAGAGGGTCAGCAAAAGAACTTTACATCTTCTACACATATAACCGACTACAAAGAAAGTACAAATGCACACATCTTTTGGGCGCCATGTGCCAAGAAGCAGCGCTCTCTCAGAAGGAAAAGCTACCAGCCTGAGGCTTGCTGGGAAATCTCAGATTCACCCTCCTAGTGATAAGATACAGCAGTTTTGGCACAAGAATTAAAAAAAAAAAGAATGCCAACACTACAAAAATAACTTTCTTGGAAAGCAAAAATTGAGAGAAAGAAAAGGGAGGTATTTTTACCATTAGCCTACCGTAGTCCACTATCTCCAAGAAGAGATGTGAAAGAGAACTGGATGTATGGGAGGAGTCCCGTCTAAAAAGGCGCGACGGCCTTTAGCACCAGTCAATACAAACTGCTTCTGTTTCCTTTTTTTCAGCGTCAAGCATCTTCTAAACAATGTGAACTTTACTCCTACCTTAGTTCTGTTTCAAGCAGCATTCTTGGGAAAACACAATCTATCACTTCAATACATGCTTTTGTCAATACAAGCAGCAGCATGTCAACTGAATAAATACAGGAAGCCAAGCAGACTCCAGTTCAGAGGCAAATAATAAAAGTACTCATATTATCAAGGGGCAGTCTTCTTTGACTTTTTAAAAAACTGAGATGAATCTATAAATAAAACGTGCGTAACATCTTCGGGGCAGCATGTTCCAACCTTCATCTTCAACCCAAGGACATTCTGCTAGGAATTCTAGAAGTCAGACTGCAGTCCCAATACATATTAGGGAAGAGTTACATGAATTTGCTAATTACCACAAGTCTCTGTTCACAGACTTAGGCTACATGTCAGAGGTGTGCAGCACTTGGATATGGTGCTTTCTATCTGGCATGGCCGTGCTCACTGTGCCTCCTAGCAGCACCTCGAAAGCTCTGACTTCTCCTGGTTTTATGCATGAGCTGTGAAGATCAGGAAAAGGGAATGGGATCTTTAAAGTGCTGACAGACCAGGCCAGATCCAAAGTACCTTCTTACTTTGGATTCAAATACCTGTACATCCTTTTATGCATTTGTGGGAAAGAATATATTTTATATGCTTTTAGGAAGCAACCAGAGCAAATAAATAGCTTATCACTATTGGAACTTCACTCCTATGCAAATGCAAGGGAGGCCTATTTGGTTACAGTCTAATTTTGGCAAGTACCTGGAGGAACATTTTCTTTATCCATACACTCATTTTCCCTCAAGTTGCTCGCAGGAGAGGATTGACAATAAAATGTGAAGACAATGTCTGACTGCCTGCACTCAAAACTTTAGGCAGGACAAAGCAGGGGATGGAATATTAGCTTTGGTCGTTGAAGACACCCAAGTTTTTCTGCAACAAAGTTCTCAGAAGACTGCAAATTCTCTGCCAATCCCAACTCACAGGACTGCTTCCAGAATGAGATGAAAATGGCACCAACACATACATGAAAAGAACTACATAAGAGATTAAAATCTTTCAGTCCCAGCTAATGAGCACACAGCTCTTCACGTGCCGTGCACATATTGATGCACACATGTGAGCTAAAAGCAAAAGCATCAACAAGGTCAAGTGAACCAAGATTAAAAGTGAGAATGAGTCTCACTGCCAGTATTCAGTTGAACACCATGGCTAAAGTCCATTTGGCTGAGGTTCTTTTCTCTTTGCTGCCTGATACTGAGGCATCCCTAAACATGGAACTACAGCTTTGATTTGGCCTGTATGTAGACAGGATTAAACAAATTCCCTTAACTCATTACTCCAGACAAGGCTCCTCTCCTCTACCCCATATCTTGAGCTTCAAAAAAGCCACTCTCTCATCAGTCTAATGAAAAGCAAAGCAAAAGCTTTCTTTGTTTGAAACAGGCTGTTTGCTTCTTTGCCCTCACTCTTCCTGTGGGAAAAAAAACCCTTCTCTCTCTTCAGTTTTTGCAGAGACACAGGTGGAGTGTTATTTACATTTCTGCCTGAATTCTAACCACTGTGGGAGAGGGAGACCCACCTCTTCCTTCAAAGAAAGAAAATTAGAACAGCAGGCCTCGCTACAAATTAAGCCTTTCACAGTACGCACCAGGCAAACCCTGAGTCAACCCTGCAAAAATCTGTTAAGATGAAGAAAAATTCTAGCCCTCCACCCAACCCGAGGGAGGAAAATGTTTCTTTTCTGGGTAGTCTTTCACAATATTTGTTGGGTTTATCTCTTGCCTTTTCTCCAGGAGTTCAAGGAGACCTACGCCATCTCCAAGTTTTCTGAAAATTGTAGGGCAGATCAGGCTGAGGGAGAGTGACATAGTTGTCCAGTGAGCCTTTACAGCTCATGTGAACTCTATACACAAGAGGCAAAAAACTCTGCTCAAGGGAGCCAAACATCTGAATGGGGAAGAAACAACAGGGAGCTTCTATCCCCAGTAAGTGTCTGACAATGTCAAACATGCCTATTTGTTAATATATTCAGTCAGAATCTGCCTTCCTGTAGTTTAAACCCTTTAATTCAAATCTTGCATTCTGGGATGATATCGATCGTTTGTTTAACTTCCTGTGCATTATTATTCCCTCTCAGTCTTCTCAAGACTAAACATTCCCAATTCCCTCAGCCTCTCTTCATAAGACTTAGAACAAATGGCTCTGGCTACTAAACAAAACTGTTAAGTTGCGGGTCACTGCAGCTCCATTTGTCCAAGAAAGTAATATTCCAGCAAAGATTCTAAAACTGTTTCCATGAAAACTGTATTAGAAGCTAAATGTTTTGCAGATGTAGCACACAATCTTTTAACAATATCCCTTGTGCTAAAAAGCCTCTATTACTTGTCACTGAAGATGATGGAGGAACACACAGGCCTATTTAGAAATTATTATCCACCTCTCCTTCCCATAACGCTCTATGGTTAGATCATAACATTTTAAGATACCTCTTCCTGAGAAGGGACAAACTTGACTGACTCACTCTTTGTGACCATTCAGAGCCTCCATGGAGTTCCTACAAAACCTTGGTCTACTACATGAAAGATTTCCTGCATTCTGAAGCAACTAGGGTAACAAAAGTCTATCATGTTTCCCAGAGTACATTGGTTATCATTAATTTAATTATTACACAACTCCCCAAATTTAGTGCCGGAATTGCCTCTATATTTCTTCCCTTTACAGGTAGTCCCCGGTTTAAGAACAAGTTCCATTCCCAAGGTCTGTCCTTAAGTCGAATTTGTATGTAAGCCAGAACAGTATTATTGTGTAATTAACTCGAATTTTTCTGCAATAGGCTCCATTCTTAAAAATGAGTCATTCTTAAACCGGGCGTTCTTAACCCAGAGACTACCTGTATTTACCTTTATGTATATCACTGCAGACAATTACTGTGTTTTGTAATATTTGCACAGCGTTTAGAAAATCTCAGGCACTGCAACTAAAATGTATTATTTTATAGCGATCTGCTATGAAATTCCAAGAGGCTTGCATTATATGTATAGTATACAACTGTGAGCTAGGATGAATGTTTTTTCTAAAACCGGGAGACCATATAGCTCACTGCTAAAGCAGAGTCCACTGCAACTGTATTAATCTTCAACTCATTTTTTTCTTGAAGACCAACCATCTCCCCTAGCAGCTAGATCTACACATTATGCTATTCCATAATGCTATCTGTCTGATTTGAGCTTAGGGTGAGATATGGACCTATCTGCTGTGATTTAGCTTAGCATTAGGTGTGATCCAGGCCACCATGGTTTACTGAACAAATCATGGCCTACCATAATGTGAGAACCCGGTCAAGGACTCAAGTGACCATCTCCTGAAAGGACATTTTACTTATTTTCAATGTTGGGGTTTGAATAGTGCACTCAGAAATGCTGTACAGGTGCATACACTTTAACCAACACCTTTAATAGGGGATGGCCTGGGATTAAGCCAATGCAGCCCCTTACCATCAGCCAAGATGGGTATGCCCCTGCTCCATGCAAGGCTCCGCTGGTAGCTGCCTCTGTTACTCCAGACTGGGCATCCATGACGGCGCTTGTAAGAGAGGGACGGTGTAGAGGAAAAGACCAGGATGGGAACTGAGAGGGCATGAGAGGGAGGGTTGGGGATCTGACCAGGGAAAGGCTGTCACTGCTAGAGAGTGATCAGCACCACAGACATAGTGCAGCAACAGTTGAAAAATTGAATAGAAATAAAATATTAAAAATTAAAAATAAAAAAAATAAAAAAGTGTAGGAACTTCCTGAGATGTTCAAGTAAGTTTTGGAGAGGTATCAGGTTCTGTTCTTGGCAGCCAGGCGATCAGTGAGGGAGGGAAAAAAAGAGTTAACGTGATCAATCCACTTTTTTAAAAAATGTGTTTTAAAAACCTTGTTGTGTTTTCCCCCCCAAGGGGTTAAAAGCCCAGAGTCAGTTAGGATCATTCAGAAAAACTCCATTTTCATCTGGTTAAAAATCAGCAGTCATTTTTTTTTTAATCACCACTATCAGCAACACATCATCATAGTCACAGTCACCACCATTATTGCAGCAATAATATCAATAAGTAACTAGTAACAACGATAAAAAGGAAATCAGTGGAAAGGCAGGAAAAAAATGGAAAAAATTGGAATAACTTACTGTAGCTGAAGATCAAAAAAATCTCGCTGTAAAAAACAAAAATAAAAATAGCCCAGATTAGAAAAACGGGAGGTGTAAAAAGGTCAAAGTCAGTAACGATTTTTGTTTTTTTCTTTCTGTCCTTTTTTCCCCCCCTTTCATGCTCTCATTCCAGCCACGGTTACCACAGAACCAGGCAGAGGAGAGCTCCTGGCAGAAAATAATCCAAGCCCTTTGAACACCATTTCACTCTAAAAATGCCTAAGAAAGGCCAGCTCATACGAGGCTAAAAGGTTCTTCCTCTAACCCAGCTGCTGCAGGGAAAAAAAAATGTGATTTTTTCCCCAAAATTACATTTTTCAATCCAGCTTTTGCTTGACTGCAAGGCAACACTGGGCCACAAAGGCACCATTTTATTAAAATGGCTTGTATTGAGATAGTGGGAGAGGGTGTGCGTGTAGTGGGGTGGGTAGGGATTAAAAAAAATAAAAAAAAGCTGAGCTCCAGTGAAGGAAGGGTTGGGGGTTTTCTCCTTGCTGCCCTGTGAAAGGAGAAGGGACAGGATGAGTCAGGGTACCCCAGAAACTTTGCCCACATCTCCCAGTTTCCCCCACCCCAGAGAACACCAGCTTCCAGTCCCATATGGCTACTCCAAGCTCACAGCTGCCTCTCAGGTGTGATTAAGATGCCACCTTGATCTTGCCATTTCTGTTTGTTGCCAAGGAGTCGAGCTGGACGACTTCAAAGGCACCTGCAAGCTTGTGGTAGGAAATGGCTTGTGCCGAAGCTCATATAGATCTCTAAAGCAAAGATGAGGAAAACTGCGCGCACACACACACGCACACATGCACACACAAACACGAACAGGATCAAGGGAGAAGAAATAAGTTCTACATAAAAAGTGCACACACTAGTCTTCTGCTAGCTTTTCATTAGTGAAAGTCCTAGTACTAGGAATTTCTAGAATTCAGATTCACCAGTCACCAATTTACCTTCTTTCCCTCTCACCAACCACTCAAATGCCAGGTAACTGGGGAAGAGAAGTCACCCATCTATGTTTTCAGTAAATAACCCTTGCCTACTTAAACTATTAACTTTACTTTTCCTTGATATCTCCTCAGTGTTGTTTTCTCTGGAGGGAAAACAGCACAGCTTTCAAATGATCAGTCTGATCCAATACAGCAAGGCACAAGCATCAGAACAAGTCATTTTGGAATTTCTTGGAGAAGAACAGAACAATACATAAATAAACCTGAGCCTCTGCTCAGGTGATCAGAAAAGCTTTTCCAGCTCAGCCTACACAAATTGTTGACCAATTCTAGTTGGGTGTGGCAATGGGAACTCTCCTTATTGTTGGGGCAGGTAAGCTTTTGTAATTGAAAGATGGGTAAAAATGTAACTTCAAAAATTGCAAAAGGGTATATGGGGAATGGTAAAAAGACCAGATATTATTTCACTTGGTATAATCTAGCTGTGGATTCAGGTCCTGGCCTAGAGCAAATCCGATAGCATTTCATTATAATCCACCTACTTCAGTACAAGAATATTGGAAAGGTTCAGCTTTCGTGTGTGTGGGTCACCTACACCCTGGGACCTGTGCCTTTTTCATGCTGTGGACTAAATATGGTCCTGCAATGAAACATTCAGTAAATCAATTACTTAAATCCAATTTAATAGATGCCAGTAAGCAGCTAGTTATGAACCCTGTGTATCCAGAGTGTTCTAACTATGTTGTTGGCATTGCAGTTTCACCTTCTGTGTTGCAACTTCATATACTGGATGGGTAGCAAGGTGACCCATGGCTCTGTTAACACATGCAGAATTCTTCTATCTGGCTGATCTACAAGTGCACTGTTGGAAAAGCGTCAAGATTGTCAAAGCTGTTCTTGCCCAGATGCTGCCTTATCAAAAGTGGAAACAAGAACAAAAAGTAGGCATTGTGGCTTTTAAAGTGAGACTAATCAGTAATCCCTGCAATAAAAACTGCTTTCCAAACTTTCATTTTTCATACCAGGGATTCCAAGCAAAGCAGAGAGAGAAACAATAGCAGGGTGCAAAATACCCCATCATTTCAACTGGTTTTCAAAATATTCCAAACCATCTCCTAAAATTGACACCAGTTATGAGCTGGATACAAATTAAGCACAAGTTCAACAAGGAAAAATACATTAATAGTTTCATCATTTTAGTTGGCAAACACAACATACGACCATTTTTTATCAAATTAATAGCCAAGTAATTCAGAAACTTGCATCTCGCTAAAAATACAAAGAGGCCCTTCAGAAGTAACTCACTCAAGTTTTTTGATACAGAAATTGACATGAATAGAACTAACTCGGTGTTTTCTTTTTAAAAAAAATACAAAAAAGTAGCATTTATTGTGTCAGTCTTTTGTGAGAGCAAATTCAAAATGAATGCAACTGCATTTGTTTACATTTAAGGATACACTTGCATTCCTAAAAATATTATAATCTTGTTCCAAAATGAACATGCATTATCAACGTGCCAAATCCTTAAGATGTCACAAGCACCTATTTTTGTTGCCACAACCAACATAAATGTATATTAGAAATTTGTACAATATATAGCATACAAATAAATGTATTGTCTGATGTTTTTAGGATTTTATCATCACCAAATTCAACCTTGCTAGCCCATTAAAAGTGCCTCATTATGCTAAAAAAATCTGCCAAAATCACTATCCTATAAAGGTAAAGACTTCTGTGAATCAAGTTGTTGCCTGTTGCCTTACAGAGAAATATCTATGTATTCTTACAAATAAGGAGATGGTTTGCAACCAGCTTTTTTTTAATTCAGTCGAATTTACAGGCTTAGGATCTCTTGGTGGTCTCCCAACCAAGCACTACCTGGATTTCTCAGTGCTTAGTTTTTTGAGATTCAGTTTGCTGTTGCCACCTGATGAGGCATTTGGCATCTTGTATTACTAGGCTCTCAATCCTGATTAGAATCGACCCTGAACGCCAATACAGGTCGGGCAGGCACAATCTAGAATGTGTGTCCTGCCTAATCCAACAGCCATACCTGCAAGTGGGATCGCGCGCGCGCGTCCTACGTGTTTTACACATACAGGCAGATATGCACACAATATAACTACCACATATAAATATTTTTGCAACCTTATAAACGCATACATAAACACACAGACAGACACGCACTTTCTGTCGTACAATGGAAGAACCATTAAAGCAGCCTCCCCCCCCGCCCAGTATAATGGTCTCTCCCGGAGTAACCAGACACCCATCAGCTTGGACGACACCAATGAACTGAACAGGGGGGAGAAGGGCGCGAGTCCAGAAGGTCGGCAAGGGAAAGACCACCGCCAAGACCAAAAGTGAGGGGGCGTGCAGGCAATACTATTATACGAACTCCCGTCCCCTCCCCCACAAGCGGGAAAAGAAAAAAAAGAATCGTCGCCACTCTTCCCTCGGGCGTTTTTCTTCAGGCAACGAACTCACCTGGAGGACCCAGATCCAGCAGGGCGCCGCTTTGATTATATAAATGTATAATTTTGTAAATGTACACCGATTCTCCCTCTCTTTCAGAGCTACCCTCGCCTCATTCGCGCTCCGAACGCCTCACAAAATGGCGCCCCAGCCGCCCTCTGCGCCGCGCAGCCGGATCTGAGGGAGCCCCGCCCACTCCTTTTCACAACTCGCCCGCTCTCTGGGGTAGGGGCCTTTACCACAGGCGCGCTCATTGGCCAAAGATCAAGCGCGAAACCAATCAGCGCACGGCGAGGGTGGCCGAGGGGAGGTCGAAGCAAGCTGGTTCGATAAGACTGGGAGGAGGAGAGAGGAAGGAGGCAAGGCTCCAAGGTAGGATAGGCTATAAGCTTTGTCATTCAACATGG